>VWYH01000313.1:458391-484956 GCA_013399365.1 Pampusana beccarii
CTTTTTTTTTTTTTTTTTTTTTCTTTTTTCTGAAGAAGATCTGGGTTTTTTTGTTGAGGGAAATGAACAACATGTTTGAAAAGCCTAGAGAGATGTAGACCTGGATAACTCAGGCTGGGCCCAGGTTTACATGTAGATACACAAATCTTACCAACCTTAGTTCCTTTAGAGACTGAGTAGTAGTACTCTGCCTTTGTTACACTGCTGACTGAAGAAAGTAGAAGGAGATAAGCCTGGACTTAGTGGAGTTGTGCTTGGGATCAGAGCCCAACCTGAATCCTGCTTTGGACTTGCTGGGAGACCCCGTGACTTCCAGAGGGGAGCACAATGCAAGCCCAGGCCACAGGGACTTCTCAGCATTTCTTGTGCCCTGGTGGGTTGCTGTGAACCCTGAACTGTGCAACATCTCCCTTTCCAGAGGTCGAACTGAAGCCAATTTTCTGTTGCTTCAGGCTATTTTTCCTTAGTATTTGTTATTATTAAAAACATTCCAACTGCGTCGGCTTCTCTTGTGTTTTTAATTTCCTTTTGTTTTCTTCTTTTCTTAAACCCACTGCTTTGAAGTGGTGGTTTTACTCTCACTTATCTAAAACGCATTCTTGGATGAAATGGAGCATATTTCAGACTTAGACTCAGACGAGAAAATATACTTTTAGATGAAAATTTCTATGTTAATCGTAGTAGTGATTTCACTGTCTAAATCCTTGTCAGTGCAGCTTACAGGGACAGCTATCTCCCTCTCGTGTTAACTTGTGTTCAGTTTGATTTGGGTGGACTTCGCTCCTGCCAGGACAGTGGCGAAGACCAGATCTCTGGTGACGCAGTGCCTCCACAGGCAAAAGCACGTTGGAGAAAGTAGAACCAGGTGCCTTGAAGCTGAACTTGATAGTTAGTGTGTGCAGGCAGAGAAACCTGACGCTTAAAGGCTGTAGTAAGTAATGATTAAATTTAAAATATAGCTTGCATGATGGTGCTTCCATTTGATTTAATTTTCACCACTGATGTACTTCTGCTTACCAGTTCTGCCACTTTTTTTTCATTTACATTTGTTTTAAATAAATTAAGCTGTGTTCTGGATAATATGGCATTGCAACAGCTAGCAACGTCTTATAGAAACTACGTGGTTGTACTCCTGCTGTGACTAATAGGAGTGGAGAAGCTTCAGTTAAACTTGCTACTTAGAAAGCAAGAAAACTCTTACACACCCAACTTAAACCTGAAGTCCGTGTTAGAATATACCAGAAGTTCCTTGAAAATACATACTACCATCTCCTTCAATGTTATTTCTGAATACCTTCTGAAAACCTTTCTTATGCTTTTACTTTCCCACCTTTTTTTTTGCTCCTTCAGTCCAAAGTAGTTTGGAGCATCAGAGGATTGTCTTGTATCTGAGTAGCTGAAAATTTTATAGCAGGCTGTGTGAGTTGGGGCTAGAGGGTACCTGGGGACGCTTGGAGGTGCACAGGCTTCTAGGGTAGTAGTGGAGGGTGCAGTCACATCCACCATGCTCTAGGTAAGCACTTGGTGCTGTAAACTTTATCTGCAAAACTGCTTCCAGGCTTTTCATGAGAGAAAAGTTATAGGCACATTACAAAACAGAGTCAGAGAGCAAGTGGCATGAATAACTAGGATGGATTCCTCACTTTTATTCCCTGTCCCTCTCTACTAAGTGTAGCATACCTGGTAAGGCTTACTATATAGTGAGTTCAATGATAATATGAAGACTCTAAGACTAAAAAATGGCCTTCAAACTTGATATAGCATAATGTCTGTGAGTCTGCACATGTATGTGTACAGTCTGACCTGAAGCCAAAAGAAAACATTAACGTCTTGGAACAGGCTCATAAAACAGCTGGAAACTGAATCATTTATTCTACCTCTGCTGTTTTCTGTACACGGGAGAACATTAGAAAAAATAGGATTGAGCCTACAGGGTGCATTTGAGGTATAACATCTCAATTCTTTCATTTAACTAGTTGGTTTTGTCTCATAATGGACCAGTGGGGACTTTGAGTTACAAGAAGTGAATCTGTACTTTCCTTTGTGCAGACAGTTTTGAAGCAATGCGACAGTAATATCTACTGATGTTTCTGGATTGCTGTCAGGTCTTCAATTCTTCCACATTGCACGCCAGTCAGAACTCTCACCTCTTTTTTTTTTTTTTTTTTTCTCTATTTTATTTTCTCCCCCCTTTTTTTTTTTTTTTTTTTCATTACACTACCTCTCAATCACTGGTTTATCACAAAGGTGAATCATCCTGTCTCCAACTTTTTTTATAGTAGGTAAAGGAAATAAGTGAAATTGAACACCAGGCTGGTACACGTCAGCGGAACAGGGGGGTACATCAGTGCAGAGAGCACAATGCACAGATGACCATGGGACTTCGCATCCAAACCTCTCATTTCCTGTTCATGTCGATAATCAGAGCACTCAGAGCCTTGCAGCGTTGCCATTTGTGTTAGAAAAGTTATGAGAAACACATTTTTTGTGTCTCAAAATGTACTTTGTGGTATAAGAACTTCCTCCCATGACTTTTCTTCTTCTGTCACAACATAGCATGAGGCGTATGTGTGTAATGAATCAGCTGGGAGGACAAAAGCTTTTTGAAGCTTTGCTAGGTATGTCCTGAGCTCCTTTTTTTTCTGGATGTAATAAATGGTCCTGCTGTGAAACACTGGGACAGGAATAAAACAAAAAACAATTTTAAAAAATTGAATTTTTTAGAGTACTAGAGAGGTATTTGTACTATGGCAACAAGGGGTATAGCTCTAGTGAACATCTGGAAATTAAGACAAAAACTCGCCTTAAGGCAAGATCACAACTTCTATGACTATTGACATTAAATATGTAATTTAGTTTTCACTTATTGAATCCTTTTGTTGATCTCCTGATTTCCCATTATCTTCCAGTAGTCAGTGCTTTAAAGGGCTGTTTCTGAAGTAGCTTGTTGAGTCAGCTTACTTAACTTATTTCCCTGTACAAAATTCACATGATGTTACATTTCAGAATTGTGTTTGAATTAAAAATAACATTCTTAACTACTTTTGCTTCTGTTTATTTGATAACTGTCAAAAAATATACTAATTTGTGTATTTTCCTATCTTTCTTTGTTTCAGATCAACAGAGTATATATAAAGGCATTATGAATGAAAGGGGAATTCAAGCTGACATCGTTTGAGAATTATTTAGTTGTTGTGATTTTGTTCTTACTTGTCTTTCTTGCTCTCCATTAATCAAGATAACAATCATTAATGATAGCAGGAAGAAAAAAATCAACCTATCTCTTGGATATAAATTTTATGACTGTTATTAAATCAAAAATCGTCAAAACTGTTTCTGTTACAGTATAATGATTTTTAAACTTTTTATTTACATAATGGATCTTATCAAGTTTCTGCTAAATCTTCTAGTGAAAAATATTCCAAAATGTGACCAAATTGGAAGGCAGATGACATCTTTTGAGAAATACAAGATGCACACAAAAGCAAGTAAATCTCAGTCATCACTGTGTAGTAATTTGGAAAAAAAATCCTAAAAATTTATCATTTGTTACTGTTATTGTCCAGGTTAGTTACATATGGTAGTTGTTTGAGGCCTCCTGAATTTATAGATACATTACTGTGCATGCCAAGGAAAAGAAATAATAGATCTTCCCTAAGAGGAGAATCCATGCTAACAACAAGATGCTATAAGTATGAAACACAGGATGTTTTGTTTTGTGTTGTTTTTCATCATGGAAGACACTGTAGAGAGGCAGAAACCACACCAGTTTCCATTGGTATTTTCTCTCTGATGTCTATAACATTTGTTTCCAGTCCAGGTATTAACTCTTGCCAGGATCCCATAGTCAAAGAAAGGTGTACTGTCTGTCGTATTTCATGGTAGAGCATTACCGTGCACGTTAGGGTCTTTTTCTCTGTTTTTGTATGGAGCTATTCTGCATGCCAATAGGTGTTAAGGGTATGGAGCTGATCTGTAAGACTCCATAAATCCTGAAGGGGATTCCAGGATTTATGGACTTCATAAATCATGCTATTAGATTCAATCCCAAGTTTCACAATTATTAAGCTAGTAAACCTGATATTAGTAGAGGGGGAAAAGGATCACAGATAACACACCAATCCATCTTAGGACTCCGAAGGTTTTGTCATTAAGCTAAAAAAAAAGCAGACACAGTGGATGTTGCAGTGACCCAGTCCAGACGTTTTGCCCAGGTGCATCTCACTAATTTTACCTGTCTAAAAAACAGGTGTCTGATCTAAGCCTACCGTCTAAGCTCCCTGAGTACTCAGTAGAATGAAAGACACTTCTTGAGGGTGATTCATCTGGCTTATTTTACAGAAGTGTTTATTATACGCATGTGTTGGTTTAGTTTAGTGATCAACCTTCTGGGGTTTAAATAAGCAACTTCGTAGTAAACATGGCAGGGGGTCATACAAATTTTCAGTGCTTTTCATGGCCAATTCACAGTGCTGAAAGCAATTACGATCAAATCAAGCAGGAGAAGTAATTTTTGAACAAACTATGTAGATTTCATGCATGACTACGGGAAATAAGGAAGACGAGTTTCCCACAGATCTCTGTCTGACGATGCACAAATGCTGGTTGCAGTGCTTGCCATGTGGTAAGTACAATGCCAGATAGATCTTCTGAGGCAAGCAGCTATGATGGCAGTCAGCCCTGCAGATAGCTTTTCTGCTTCATCTTGACTGCTGTTTTTTCATTAATTTATTGACAATTTGGGAATATCTTACCACTGTCAAACTGAGTAAAAAATGAAGTATAGGTTCAAATATTAGTGGGGATGTGAAGGAAGGAAAGCTATATGCACACACGCACAAATAAATGCTTGTCGTGGTCACATAAACCTCCTTTGCATAAGAGCCCATGCTAAAAAAAGCAGACAATACTTCTCCAAGAAAAATGAGATGTGCTAAAACCCCAGTCTAATGTTTAATCTTCTCCCCCTGCCATGTTAATTTAAGATGTTTTGGTTCTTAAATAGCAGCTATCATAATCTTATCCACAAGATCATCAAAGCTATTCAAATGAAAAATTGTGTACACTGGTACAAAAAGCTATGAGTTATGTGCAGAGAATGATAGAGAGATCAGCGAAGAAAAAAAATACAAATCGGAACCATTAAGGACAATACAAAGAAATTTCAATTATTAAGAAAAAAAACAGTGGACCAGTAGTATTCTCCTGTAGTTAGGTAGGTGTTATGGAGATCTCAGTAATAATTCAGAGATACTCAGGTTTTTCAGTGAAGTTTTTGTTCTGAATTTGGGAAAAAGTAAACAAACAGATGAGGTATTCTTGTTGAAAAAGACTGATGAATAAATACGTGCTAACCTAACTGCTACTCAGCATGGAGCAGTTAATAAAAACTGAGATTTCTAAACCAGCAGCTCCAGAGGTTTTCATCCAGCAGCTGGCCAAGAAGCTCCCTGAGCTAGCAGAAGTCTAGCATTGCACCTCTAGTCAACAAGACCGAATAGATAATGTAAAAGGTGATTAGTGCTGTTAGTGGCACTGATCCTTGACAAAGTGATAAAAGCGCTTCTGCAGGAGTCAGGAAAAATGGGGTTGAGACTGAGAAGCAGAAACTTCATGTTCCCTTTTCTGGGGAAGGAAACATGATAAAAGAATAGACTCTATGTGCTTTCACAGTTTTAAAGACATTTTTTCTTTGTAGCTACTGGAGTTACTCCTTGATGAGACTGCAAGTTTCATTGACAAAGATAATATTTTTAATGAAGCAGACATGCTCTTGTAAGGCATTTGACTTGGTGTGGCATGACATCTTGATCAATTAGCCAGGGTGGTACAGTATCAACATGGCACTAATGAATTTAGGATAGATTAAATGACAAATCCCAATAGTAATTATAAATGAGGAATCATTACTGAGTGACTGCGTTTCTCATTATACCCTGCAGAGATCAGTTCTTCAGCCTCTGGCGCTTGGTGTTTTAATATGCGTTCTGAAAGAAAGATGAGTGTCAGTGGTGAAGTTTGTAGTTAAGATGGAAAATTAAGTGTTGAATGAAAGGGTGTGTGGTTATGAAGGGAACATGTATTCATAACAGCTCTCTGTTTCTGCAAGTGCTGTGGAATGCAGTCTAGCAATAGCTAAAATCAGATAGAGTAGTGGGTTTCCCTCTGCAGATCTATAAAGGGTGGTTTGAAATTAGATTTCTGGTATGGCTGAGACAAAACTCTGGGTATTGTGCTTGAAGCTCTGAAGCTCATTTAAATTACTTTTCCATCTCTAAGCACTGTAAATCTAGCTACAAAGGATAGTGAATGGCTTTCTGCTTGGCTAATGGTCTGAAATGGCTCACTGCTGGCAGATGAGTGCTGCAGCCAGCATGAAGAGGATGGGATGAAAGCATGGCAGAGAAAAGGGGTTCTGGGGAGAGCAGGGCCATGGTGACCAAAAACCACAGCAGCTTCTGTAAAACTGTCTCTCCCTAGGAAGTTCCCCAAAACTACATCCACAATATAAACCATACAACATCATAATTCTGTTTTATTTACCCATGGGAATAAATGCCTTCAATAAGTACATGCAGAACTAACTCAGCTCTCACTCGAAAGCAAAGTCGAGAGCATGGCCTCAGTCTGGAGTGCAAGCACAAATACGGCACCGTGTCCTCTGACACAGTCTATCAGAGGATGCTAGCAAGGTTTCAAGAGATGTCACCAGTGCCTGGAAATTTCTGACTGTCCCCCCATTTGCAGCTGCGTACCTCTGCTTGCTGGCGTCAGCAGAGAGCAGAGACCTGTCACATTGAGTCACAGACACACAAGGTCACAACCTGTTTGTAGGACACTCCTCAGGGGGCCTGTTTTTTTCCCTTGTACAGGGGAACAGCTGAGCACATGGCCTGAGATAGTTAAGCTAAAGGAGCTTGATTATGAACCCATTTAGAAGCTAATCTCCCTTGATTTTTTTTTTAATTGTTCTGCTTTCATATCATTTCAACTCTGCTGGTTTCATTGGAGCTATTCCCTCAGAAAAGAGAAAAGTTGGTTCTAGGTCATTCTGTCACTCTCTGATAAGGTAATATGTCCTACTAGTTAGAGCTACATAGCATGTTTTCTTTTGCAGAAGAGCTGTTCTTTGGGATTCCTAATTTTCCTGTTGTACCCATTCCTATACTGTCTTTTGCTGTCCCTCATTTGCACCAATTCAACTGTTTTTTGTACTAAAGACTGATGGAAAGACCAGGTGAAAACAACAGTTTTCCTTTCGAGAACTGATTATTTTAATAGACATCAGTGCAATAACAAAGTGTCCCGCAAGACGTTATACCAACACATCTGATGATAAGGAAAAGGTTTCTGTGAGAGTCAGGAAAGATGAGGCTGAGAGGACTGAGGAGCAGAAACTTCACAAGCTGACTTTGCTGACAAAGGAAACATGATAAAAGGACAGTCTATATGTGCTTTTGCAGTTTTAAAGGTATTTTTTCCATTACTTCCTGACGTCTCTGCATAGTAATAGTATAACGTCTTTTTTGTGTTAATATTAATATTTTAGCTTTATAAATTATCTGCATCCTTATTATATCTTTCTGCTTTAAATTAGAAACGTTACCTGCTTCCAGGCAGGAACATAACCCTACTCTCTCTTAGATAAATCACTTGTAAGATACTTTTCGGTATAGAATTAATTTCAGACTACATCAGTACAGAATAAATCCTTCTGTATGACTCTCAGTCTGAGAATATGCAACTAATTTAGCTCACAGAGACATTTCAAATTAAGCCCCCTCACTGTGATATTTAAATTATACCAATTAGTGAAGTAAAATTTTAATGTATTAGTATATCAGCATTTCTAAGTGATAAATAAGTAAGATTGCTATGATCTAACTGGCAAATATTTCTCTGTGCTGATAAGAGTATTTGAAAATTTATCTAATGTTAGGTAGTTCCACAGAGAGGTATAGAAATTTTCCTGACTGTTTATAAAATGGCAAAATATTTACACTTTCTGAATGAGAAAGACTGAAGATAAATGGCATGTGTCTTCTTCAAAGACAAAAAACTTTTGTTAATAAAGTTTAACCTATCTCAGCAACTACAAGAAGACTATGAATTCCATTTTTCTTCTTTCTACTTGTCCTTTGGACTTGGCTTAGTAAATCAGTAGTGACTGGGGAGATAAGGGAGAATCATTAAAATCAATGATTAGCGTGTTCAAAAAGTAAAAAGTTTCGTAGCAGAGCAATGACTTACCTCAGAGCAATTTTCAGTATTACAGAACATAAGTTTTCTTTGCTTCCTGCTATATATTTATATTTATTTATGAAGAAACAACAATATGGATATTCTGTCATCTAGATATTAAAACAATATTGGAAAGGTCAGGTTTATAGATTCTTAAAACATCCTGGATAGGAAACAACAACTGCAAACACATTTGTGTAACTAAAGCATAAACAGATAACACACTTGTATCGTCACACTTTACTGAAATACAGGTGGTAGAAACTTGAGCCAAGGAACCATTATGTCTTTCTAGGGCAAGATTCTCACTGTATTGGACCTTTTGATATATTGTTTCATTTTGTTTATTTTGCTTTCATTTTAGATTTCAATTGTGCCAAATACATTGCCAAAAAACCCCATCTTTCTTTACTCAGAACTGATCCTGAAGGGTGTAGAACAGTCCTTTTAAAGGCAGGAAATATTAACTGGAAGACTCATAGGCTAAAGTCCTGCACTGTGCAACCACATCTCAACCATGAGATAGGCTGATCCGAGCTTCCAGCTTGCTCCTTTCAAGGTGGTTCTGCCCTCCTCTCCTCTCCTCTCCTCTCCTCTCCTCTCCTCTCCTCTCCTCTCCTCTCCTCTCCTCTCCTCTCCTCTCCTCTCCTCTCCTCTCCTCTCCTCTCCTCACCTCTCNTCCCTCTCCCTCTCCCTCTCCCTCTCCCTCTCCCTCTCCCTCTCCCTCTCCCTCTCCTCTCCTTCCCACCCTGGCAGGTGTCTTTATTTTCTGGGCTACTTGAACTAAGCACAAAATTTCTTGCTTACATTTCATGTTTAAGATGCAAGACGACAAGTTTTCAGCCATGCTTTACGCTGCTTTTTTTATCTGGTGTGAATAATCCTTTGATGTTTAATGAGCTAATTTGAAAGAAAGTAATGAGACAATGGAGAAATACTTATTCTCAGAGGAATGTTTGCAGAAGTCAGCAACTGTAAATCAGTACCAGATAAAGTCTGTAATTTCTGATGTTAAAAATGAAAGCAAAGAACCGAAAGCAAGAACATGATGGTTATACAAGCAGTAAACACGCCCCATTGGGGTTACAAATGCGTGGTACAGCCAGCTTGCTCTTTTGCAGTGGCAAAAAGGGAATTAAAGCCTTAGAATTTGATTTCAATAACATGTTGTGATGACTAGTATGTCACTATAATAGAAGTAACTAAACAGTATTTCCAAGCCCAAGTATTTATAAATTTATTTGTTAATAATGTAAAAAATGAGTGATAAATCTCCCTAATTTTCACAGAAAATATTAATCATCATTTTTATAGACAAACTGCCCAAAGTATGAATCTATCATCTTTTTTGTCAGTGGAACAGTAAAAGTTCTCAAGTAACCTACTATTTGGTGTTTTCATCTTAGCTCCTTATGCAAGTCGTTGCATCCATGCCTCCTTCTACCATTATGTTTAAGCAATGAAAGAAAAAACCAACTAATGGAAAGCTGTTCTCGTTCAAGAACTAGTTAGCCCTGAAAGAGGAAATACTGAAACTGATCTTACATTCATTGCTACTTTTATCTATGTGTGCACTTGCATAGACTGTAGCTGCATGTTCTGAGAAGGTAGGACTCTCCAGACTGTATCTGGCAGCTTTGGGTAGACACAAATTTAGCAGTTATCTTGATGCTATGTACCATCTTTTTTTCTTGGTTTGATCTGCCTTGTAAGTGGAAGAATGTCTGATTTCCAAATGTTTCACAAATAGCAATCCAAATCATAAGGTTATTCTTTGCCAGTAAATGTAGAATTACCCACTCTTCCTATAAGCTAACCGTACCAAATACCAGACCCGTCTTTTCTTTTTATTTTTAAATGCAATTTCTGAAGTTCTTAAATTCTGCAAGTGAAAAATATCAGCAGAGATACACTTGCCAAAATAAAATGAACATACTGCTGTTTTTTTCTCTCATCAGTAGTCACACATGTACTCTCCCACTAGTTCCTGTTTCTGGAAATAACAGACCATGCTGGAGAAATCAGCATGTATAACACATAACTGTAATACACCACAGCTCTGTGATAACTGCATAGTTACAATGTGTTTGTCTGAATCAAGTGGAGTTTCGGACTTGGCTCAAGAGCTGCTTTTATCTAACCAAGTAATAATGGGATATCTGGTCATTCGAACTGCAGCCACTGACAACTGGTGTTTCTCTTGTGTTGTTAGGTACAAAAGCACCCTTTAATGACATCAAACCAGTAACTAACCTTGGCTTGAAAAATGTGGTTTCTACAAAAAGGGAGAAGGGTAAATTTGAAACTCACTGCTGGACTTTGCTGCCAACAACTTATTCAGATTTCACGCAGGAGGATAACACATTGTGCCACTGAAGCTCTCCTAATGCTTTCACATTTCCCATTTTGAATTCTGTTTTCTTAGGAGTTTGACACATGGAGAAAAAACACACAGCAGGAATCAAATTTAAAAGGTTAGAGAGCAAATTAATTAAATAGTCCTAGCCTTAAACATCTTAAAATGAAATTATAGAGAACTACAACATGTGGCCAAGAGAAAGGCAGGGGCCGCTACTCCAACTAAGGGATTAGCTGGCAGGGAAGCAGAAAGAAGGGGCTGCATTCAGGCTGCTTCATTAATGAGAGCTGGAGCAATACGAGAGAATAATACCAGCTGCTGATTTTGTTCACGTGTGTTGGCAGAGACAGGTAAAATGACGTGCATGTGGCCAGCTCAGTCCTGAACATCCGTCATATGCGCCCTCAGTAAGCAGAAGAAATGCAGGTGAGCTCAGCTGGGGGTCCTGCTGCAACACTCATGGCTCACACAGCTCATATCAAAGAGCCCTCTGCTCTTTAACCTTCTCCGCTTGCCCTCAAGTCCTTTCCCAAATAACACTGTTCCCTTCTTGTAAGTGTCCATCCGGAATCAGCCACCTGCCATGTCCACAAGGGACTTCCTCAGAGACAGCATTTTCCCAGTTCTTTTTTATCTCCTTTAAGGCAGCATCCAGAGGAGTCCCTCTCCCAGTTATTTTTCATGTTTTTTAAGGCAGCATCCGGAGGGGTTCAGTGGGCCTGAGGACAGATATACACAGAGCTTTTAGCTGTCGGTCCCCTGATTCACAGAAAGTAAGTGGTGACTCTCTCCAGAAGGTTATCTGTTTCTCAGCTAGAGTGGGTGGGAATGAACAACATACTTATCAGGAATAGTCTGGGGGAGAATTTACTGGCATTACAGCAGCAGTAACACAGTTTGCCCTCCAAATATCTGTCAAATTATGTTCTTCTGAAAGACATTTGTCCTGACGTGTGGCACAGGCACTGCAGCTGAATGATTGAACCATGGGACCAATTCGTTCTCTGTTTTCAGCTTGGTTGTAGATTTTCTCCATATATTACTGTGGCTATTCCTAAGCACAGATTCTTCTAACGACTGCCTTCAGTTTCCAGTTTCTGCAGTCTTCTGCCACATTTTCCAGGATAATTTGCACTACAAAACCAGAACGATACAAGACCTGAATTTCAATTCGCAGCCTGTTAAATACTTCTAAACTAATTTAGGATAAATGTAAGGTAATTTCACTGATGAAATCCAGAGTGGAAGGAATTTGAAGGGTGGTAGAGATGAAAAGGCAGTTTTGCATAGCAAGAAGAAAAGGAATGAAATTTGATGAAGCAAACTGCTGTGAGGAAGAGCAAATCTGTGGAAGTGAAGTCTTTGAACTAAACACCAGACTTTAGAGTCTCATTTCACATAGTTTAAATGCTAGCTGCAGCTGAAAACCATCATATTTTTACTAAACAAACCACAACTGTAGGTGGCAATCTCGTTCCATTATCTCTTCAAACCTAAGAATGTCTAAGGGTACTGTGCCACCAAAAGGAGGAAGGAGATGCTGGTGTCCTGACCCACGCTTCGGCCCTGTGTTCCCTCACTTTTCTATCCATTAAAGAACTACACGTAGCTGTGCAATGGCTGGAAGCAAAATTTTTCTACAAAAAGAAGGGTTTGTGTTCAGTTAGATTAAAAACCTGGTCAAACTCATGAGTCTATGCCATCATCAAGAATATACGGTCATGGCCAGAGGAAGAGTGAGATCTTTGGCAGCATGATTTTAGTCCAGCTTACATTGTCTGAAAAACATGTCTCTCATGCTCGTAGCCAGAATGTGATACGCAGAGGACATAGATAAAAACTTGAATTTCACAGTGAGGGTGACTTTAATCTAAAAAGGTGTATTACAATAATATTTTCCAAGGCACATGAGTAATCTGCAGCAGAGCAAAGTGTCTGCTGGGTCACTGACCATTAGCACATCCACATTCTGAACTGCAGCTTGGGAGAGCTGCTTTTATGGCCAAGCCTGGGAATAAAAGCCTCCCAGTCCAGCACCTGGCTTGATACACCAGAACAGGTGAAACTAGTTGGGAGTGGAAACCAGGGAAAGGGACTGGGTGTTTTGTTTTGCTTTGTTTTTGCTGGGGCAGGCAACCAGCAAACTTTTATTTCCATGGGAAAATAGGAATAGGTAGCAGTGTAATTTTCCAGCATATAAATTCATTGAATCTATTTATATATTCAAAACTTTGTGCAGATAGCTGTTCCCTATTTGTCTCCGTGACTGTCATCAAAGTGAATAAATCTGGCTCCCTGGGATAATAGACAAATGAGGGCAAATCTCTGTATTTTGAAACCTGGTAGTATGAATATTAAATCCAAAAATTATGTAAATAGAATCTTATTGTTCTTTTCATATTCACCGTAATATTGGAATAGCGGAAGCAACTTGAGCAGTCCCTGCTCCCAGACGTATGTCTCTGAATTTATTAAAAATAAATGACAAGCTGGAACAGGAAAGACTAAACATGAGGAAAGCCCCAATCCGATGGCTTTATTTTTATTCAAAGAAATGCTTTCTGAGAATTAACTCACTCTGACTTATGCATCACATGGATTAATTTTCTGACTAGTTTTTTATTCAGTTCTTCTTGGTCGTGATTATTAGTTTGGGGTGTGTTTTGAGCTTGGATACGCTCTGATGCTTTTTTTCTGTTTGTTTCTGTTTCATTTAGGTGGAGATCAAAGTCTCTACAAATTACTTTTCCCTCCTTTTCCTTTTGTGGGTTTGTTATTCAGTTTTCAGGTATCTTTAAGTGCTATTTATCTTTTTACATATTTTTTGCTTGTATAAAAATATTTTCCTAGGGTTAGTAGCACCACATGTTAACTTTTATTGTATTGCAGGCTCCTTTTTGCAGTAACTATAATAGTCTAGTATTTCAGGCCCATGAGGAGAAAGAAACTGTCCAGGAAAGCCCAGGCAAGGAGCATTGTGCTGATATATGGAAGAGAGAAGAGGAAGGAACAAAAGGAGTGCTGCACTCTCTGCTTTTTCATGTATGATGGTATTTCTGTTGAGAGGTAGTGAGTGTACGATAGTGGAAAGGAAGTGTGGAGTTAAGATAGTGGGGAGAAGTCCAGAGAGATGAAGGGGAATGTTCAGAGCAAAAAGTCACCCTACTCTAAGGCAAGAGCTTACAACCTTGCACAGATCAGCAGTGTAGAAGAAAAGGAAAAGAGAATTTGTTTAAAATGTTTTATTTAAGCAGCAAAGAGTTTCCATGGTTGTCTACACTTTCTAAATAGTAGAAATCACTAGCAGAAAATAAGAGGTAACCAGAGAGGAGCAGCTATCTGCATGTGAGATAGCAGAGCCAGCTGGGCAACTTTTTTTGCTTAAAAGGAGTTTGTAGGAGTAGAAGATGGTAGTTTCCTCTTCTGTGTCAGACGAAGGTCTTCAGGAGGTTGATCCCTTTGCTTGATGCCAGACTTCAGACATCTAAATCAGCATTTTCAAGCTTAATTTTAGAAGTTCATAGAAAGCACCAGAATTTCAGAGGCACTGAGAAAGGGGGGTTGATTTTCGGAAGAGTTGGTTCCCACCGCTATTAGTTATTTTCTTAGTTTTGAACGTTGAAAAAATTCAAGCCTTTAGTTATTTCCTGTTTGACTCCCAAAAAAATGAGACACCCCTTCTATCAGTTTGTCTTAGGTTTACCCTCCCCTCAACTCCATTCTGTTCGTGTTACTACTCTGTTTGAATTTAACTAAAATAACCTGGGGAGGAATAAAGTCTCCAGAGGCCTGGGATTTAGAGTAGACTGAGGAGATTACTTCAATCCCAATCTGAGGGGCAGCCACATTTGGGTTGCTATTATTCACAAAAATGGGAAAGAAAGCCTGACTTCTCTCTCTGTCATTGTCAGCTTGTTTCTGCTGGAGGACTCAAAGGTTTGAAATTACTAATGGAGTTCAAAGAAGCGAGCTGGAAATTAATGAAGACTATGTAACTGCTTAAATACTGTATCTAAAACCTATGGCATTTTTATGAGATGTGATTTTCTTGGCTCAGATACCCACCAGCAGCAGCTTTGTGAAATGTGCTCATCTGTGTTTTGATCCAACCCTGGATTACCTGGCATTTTAGGAAGGAGATGCCGGAAATGGAATTTGACAGCTCACCTTCATCATTTACTGCCCGGGAAACACCGAAGTTTGACATTTGTGACAATCCATAGTCACTCCTTCATTTGCTTCAAAAAGCAAAACCACCAAGCAGCTGGAACTGATGCTGCTTAATCTTGTTGATATCTGGGAGAATGAGCAGCAGCAGCTGCCACAAGAACCAGGTCAAGTTTCCCTGGAGTGTTGCAGTGTGTTAAAAACAGTTGTGAACCATGAAGGCATTTTGAGATTTCAGTCCATACCAGCTGTATCCAGGCAGCAGTAGTGCTTTTACGAGAGTTAGCCATCGTGAGGCACCTGGCAACCAGCTGTATGTCAAATTACTACACAAAACAAACCTTTATTTGCTGAGGAGTGGCGAGCATCAAAAGGCGAATTTAGCCCACTAAGGATGCTTTCCTGGGATGCTGCTGCAGCTACCAGTGCAAAGACACAAACGTGGTGTCAGCAGCATCAGCAGCAGCACGGTTGCCCTGCTAGCCCCATCTGGCATGCTGCTCAGGGAAGAGGCAACGCTAACAGGATCACTGGTAATCTGCAGAGCTTGACTGGATGAATGGTCACCTGCTGCTGCTGTTGCGGAGCCTGTTGCTACCACTGTGGCAAGTGATCACGTGTTTTTGCATTGGTGCATTAGATCTATAGTTCCTTTTCCTTTCCTCTTGCACCATCATATTCATTCACAACTGGTAAAGCACAAGACTGTACCTGAAAATCACATGCCCCCACTGGCCCTGCCGCACTGATGATGTGGTCCCAGAGTAATCAGATTAGTGGTCTGCACATTATTGTTTCCCAAGAAAAGCTCAACACGCTGCACGCTGAGGTTTAAAATGATGGTCTTTTTTCCTTCTATTGATTTTAGTCTGCCTAGAGGCTGTAAATTCTTGCTGAAAGTGATATCTATTTGGGAGCTTTCAAAGCTCTCAGACATTCCTGTATGCCACACATCTGTCTCTCTTGGATATCCAACTGGACTTGCTTCTGCTCTTACAGTGCTTCCTCCTACCCTGATTACCTCTGCTGTCAAATTCACTCACTAGTTCTAACTCAGGGTGGCCCTTCATCGCTATATTCACCTGGAGTTTCAGTGAAGTATTTGTTATCAAGCATGCATTATTAAAGGAAATTATCCATCTTATGGGGAATATAAACGTTAATTATATGATGGTCTACTTTTGCCTAAAATCTTAATTTCATCAGTAAAATCCAGAACAATAATTCTAATTCGTAGTATAGCGAGCACACTAAATAGGGTCAGTTGTCCTCCTATTAAAATTTTGATGCTTTTTCTTTCAATGACTACAACTATTTAATTGAATCCTATTATCCTTCACATTCCTGGACATTTTTGCTCCTGGGTGATAGCAACTAACCACTGACAGCTCCAGTTACATGACTGTTCCACAGCAGCACCTGCTACAGAAAATGAGCTTAAACTTAAATGCCACAATTTGCTGCCATACCACCTGCTCAAGCAAATGTAGGCTGCTTATCAGATAGCTGGAGAATTATAAAGCTAATCAACCATAAGTGAGGACCTTGAAAATAGTCTACCATGCTGCTCAAGGGTTATAAAATATCTGTAAATTCTCCCCTGTTATCAATTACATGTATATTTACGTTATAATTTATAAACTATCTCTTTCAGTGTCTATAAAAGAACTCTGAAGTTAATTTCCTGGAACTGGGAAAGGAAAACCTGGGTGAGGTCCTGACTTATCTTGGATCTTCAGTGGTCAGCTCTATAAAGCTAAACAGTGACAAAGTGCTATCCAGTCCCACAGGCCAGCATTTAGACCCTTCAGAACTTACTTCCTGTGGTAGCAAGGACTCAGTTACATGTTAACAAGAGAGAGCTACAGCTAAAATATATTGTTTCCCCTCCCCTCATGGCTTACAAGCTCAAAGGAAGCAATGAGAAGCAACTGAAATTCAGAATCACTTTGGAGAACACTTTTCTGTTCATGAATTGCTACTACACTCTCTCTGCTGTGGCTTGTTGCATCCATGGTCGGCCACATACTGACGAGTTGCATCATATCTAAAGGGACCATCTATGCAATGCAATTGATCTAACAACACACCAGCAAAACAACCTGAAGACATTAAGGGCTTACAATAGGGTCGTTTTTACACTCTGTGTTTATTTAAATTTGTTTGCATCCAGATTGTTTTCTCCTCTCTCCAAACGATGCTCAATTTGCTTTCATTTCTGTCAAGGCAGATATTCCATTTCCCTTCCTTACACAGCTCCAACATCTAAACCAATGCCCATAGGGACACCTGGCACTCTTAGGTGGCAGCATTCTTGTCTCACCTTCCCAATGATGAAATCTTTGCATTCAATCTTTCCTTAAACTGCAATAATTTCTTCAACTAGCCCTACTTACCAATGGTGTTTAAACAGCACTAATTCAGGCATGGTATGCTTGCCATTTGAAATGTTAGATACTAACACTCTTTAGCACGTACATATTAATTTCTCTGTCTTCTGCATAGCAATTCTGAGGTTACACAACAGATTTAAAGTTACCTGGTTTATGTTTTGAAATGAACAACCAACGTCTACACAGAACGGCAAATCATGAAGGTCCATTTCAGAAGACTGCTCATGATTCATTGCTAAATTGACTTTCTAATATATATTTATTTTTCAAAAATCTTGTGCATTTTAATGCCATCCTGATGTTTGCTGGTGTCATAGACACTCACTTTAAAAGCCTGTGTTATCCAGAAAGGAATAGCCTGGTAGCTAAAATATGGATTGAAATGGCCTAAGACCTCTTTGGTATCTTGGGATATATATCACTTGTACCTCAAAAAATTTGGCTAAAACATGTTGAACATCAGTACTTCATAGCAGGTGAATGAGGCAAGCAAAACGCTTAGGAATGATAGATACCTGCAGGTTTGCAATGCCCCCGCCTCTTTAAAGAAAGTAACAGAAGGAAGGGGGGTGGGGGAGACTTCTGTAAGAGAGAAAGGAGGTTAACAGAAGTAAACTTATTGCATGTTTTTAATAATTTCTTTTTCACTGAAAATCCATCCACTAACCACTGAACTAAAGCTAGATGCCCTTTTTCCCAACATAGCATTTCTACTTTAAGCCTGCAATAAGAAGGTTACAACTATTTGCAGGTTTGTTATAAAGCAAGGAGCAGAGGCATGACTGGGTACAGCATAGCAGTGCTTAGGCTTTTTCCTCTATCTAATGGACAATAATGGCTTGTAAAGTGCAGCAAATCACACTAAAAGCCCTGTCTCACGCACGTGATACTGAAATGTGCTCTAGGCTCAGAAATCATGCTGTAAAAATATGTGCTACTTACAGGCTGTTCAGTAGTGTGACCTATTTGACCAACCCAGATATGGCTAATATTTTTTTCATATGTTTTGCCTATTTCTTATTCACCTGCTTTACTTAATAATCTGCCATAACATCTACAAAGAGCACAGTATTTTACTTCATCTCCAAGTAGTAGGTAGACCTTCCAGCATTCCTGAAAGCCTCTGAGTTTGTCTTGCCAACAGAGTTGTGGGCGGTGAATAGAACTGCAGCAAAATGTTCAATGTCTGACTGTACTCACACCGACAAAATGTACAGCTTATTGCAGTGGTAACAGCGAAGCATCCAGCAGTGCCACAAGGGAAATGATTTACAGGCTTTGCTCTCTTATCTCAAAGACTAGGCTTTGGAGAAGAGCAATGCACTTAGTTGTTGTCTGATATGAACACGGTATCTTATCTCTTTTCCTATTCTAGCAACAGATGAGTCAGAGACCCACCTAGCCACAGTGCCCTGCATTTGCCTCCCACCATGACCCCCGACCACCCTTGCACAGAGAAGACCCTCTGCTTCACTCCTATTCCTCACTAGCGTGCTACACACTCCATTAGCGCCATGATTACAGATTAATTTATTGACAAAATTGCTTCAAAACACTGCCTCATTTTTAGTGCGAACTCTAACCCACACTTTAGAGCTTTTTACACCTTCACTTCTGGAGAAAAGGAGGCTGAGGAGAAACCTTCTTGCTCTCTACAACTACCTGAGAGAAGGTTGTAGCACGGAGGGTGTTGGTCTCTTCTCTCAAGTAGCAAGCGACAGAACAAGAGGAAATGGAATCAACTTGTGCCGGGGAGGGGGGTTAAATTGGATATTAGGAAAAAGTTTCTTCATGGGAGTGTTTATCAGGCATTGGAACAGGCTGCCCAGGGAAGTAATGGAGTCAACATCCCTGGAGGTGTTTAAAAGACTCAGAAACGAGGTTCTTAGGGACGTGGTTTAGTGCCAGCATTAACAGCTGGACTCAGTGATCATGAGGGTCTCTTCCAACCAAAATGATTGTATGATTCTGTGATTCTAGCTGGATTACTGCAGTGTCAGTGACAATATGTCTCAGAGAAGAAGATCCTAAAGAGGTCCATATGCTATATGCCCCTGAAAGGTTTTGCCCAAAGAGGTACCACCTTGGTGCTCTCACAGCACCAGTGATCTCAGCCTGGTCAGGGCAGGTGAGTGCCAGGGAACTTCACAGAGAAAGGGCTGGGAAGTTTCTGAAGTATGAGATGACTGCCAGGGAACCTGTGGAAGGATGCTCCTTCTGAGCACGTTACGCTAACTACTTAGTTGGCCAATCCTCAATTAGGTTCATCTTTCAAAGCAGTCACATGAAACCGGGCAAAATCTTTTCAAGAACTACTGTATAGTAAATATAGCAAAATACATTTTAATATTCATTCTTGCAACATTGCAGCTACCATTTTTTTAGAACATTATGATGATGACATTTTCCTAATAGTTGTACACCATGCTTAGAGTGGCTTTGTGGAAAACAGACAACAGCTCTCTGCTCTCAGCAAAAGAACCATTCCTTCGTCTGAATAAAACACTCAGAGTTACAGTTTTTAACCCATAAACCATCCAATTCACTTAGCTGTGTACAAACTCCTGTTTTCATAGTACCTAATGAAACACATATTGTATCTTCTTCTATCGAAAAAATATGCTTAAATCTTTCTTATAATGTCATCAGGATCACTGTGTCATCAAACACTAACTTTGAAGGCATCTTAAATATCTATAAGGACTCTGAGTCTTGAAACAGATTCATTACTTGATTTGAAAATCTGACATAAACACCCAGCAGTGAAATGCTGTTATTACACTGTTAAAATTAATCATATAACCTTTCTTTATATATATAATCTTTTTACATAGTATATTGATAAAGTCCTAATTCTGACATCCAAAATTTCAAAACCTCTCATATCTGTTATTACAAGCCAAGCTAATCCTCTCAGTTCTTAAAAACTATTTCCATAACCATTGTGACAAAAGGCTTTGAAAATAACAACAAATATAGTACTACCATCTGTATTATTTTAACTTTCATATTGTCTGTACTTTAATGACTGGTATGTGACAACTTTGGAATGTAGAAAAGGCAGAGCTTCTTTCTCAGGGTTATGTTAGTAAAGTTTCTGGGTGCTGTTTAAATCCATTCCCATATCTGTCTTCATGCACCTAGGTAATCAGACACTTCACAGCATGCAGGCTGAAGCAGTGTTAGTCAACACGCTGCTGGCTGTTGTTGTTATGGCATGATTAAACATATTATTCAGGATGAAGTATGAATTGTTATAGCAGCAGGCAGTTAGCATCCACTTGCATCTTTGGAGTCTCTTTAGAAAATAAATTCTAAGTACGCCTCCACATTAACCCTCATCTGTTTTAAACAGATAGAGAGAGAGATGATAGAGAGAGAGAGACATAAAGATAGAGAGACAGACCATGAACTAGAAAAAGCAAATGAGGGAGGGCCATAAATTATAGGCAAATATTGCCACAGGCTCAAGGCATCACACTTTGTGCTGTGAGTGAAACAAGGAAGACTGGAAGACCTTCCTGATGATGGGAAGACTCACCCTTCTTCATCCAGTTTATGTTTTTTAAACAGTAATTTAGTTGCAAGCTCCAGTGTCTGCTTTCTGTTTTTTTCAAATGGATAGCATAGACTAAAGCTTAAATTATTCTTATTTTGTATACAAGGAGGAAATACACTTTGAACTTTCTCTTGGAGAGTGAGATAAAACTACCTAGCCATGACCAAGATTCACATTTGCCCTGTTCCCTGAAAAGTTGTCTTATATTCCCAGGAATTACGAACAGAACAGTAATTTCATTACTACTAAAAATTGGATATCCATGTAAATAAACGTTGTATTAAAGGAAATTAATTCTAGTAAGTCTTACTAACTTGATTTGCGCTCAGGAGAAATAGAAAGTGTCAAACACTGTTTTCCTTCCAGTCTTTCTGTTATGTTTTTGTTCATGTTGTTAAAATCAATCAGCTGTTGATGAATGCCACTGTATTTTAACACATCATAAAAGGTGTAAACAAAGTACTTAACACACATTCTATTCTGTATCTTTAGAATCTAAAAAATTAATGCAATATAGATATATACTTTTTCAACAAATCTTGTATCACAAAAGTCTCTCATATTTGCTCTTGGCAATATATGTTGAACTTGTTTATCAAGCCCTGTGTGATTTACATATAAAATACAATTTTGGATTGTCAAGGGACATTGATGTTCCCTGACATGATGGGGTTTAAATGGTGAGTTAGTGCTGCCCTCTGCAGTCGCTCTGGATTCAAAATATCCTACTTCTCTTGCAGCCTTGGTAGCAATGCCGTGGCTATTATGATGGTCTAAGGATACAGGAAAAGCGTTTTTTAAATTAAATTATTTTAGCTCAGAAAAAAAAACCCACGATGAAGTCTGTGGAGGACAGGAGGCACAAGCTGTTCCTCTGGTCTAAAACAGAAGCAGAAAACATCTTTTTCAGGCTGGAAGACAAGCTGATATACTGAAAGCTCTTTTTCCTTCAACCTTAATAACTAAACTTAATTAAAGGTTTCACCACTCCTTACAAGCCTTCCCTACTTGAGTAACTGAAAGTGAGCATGTATCATGCTTTGGGTAAATGCGCAAGGACATCAAGCTCTGCTGTTTGGGTTTCTGAGAGAGCCTCTGAGACCATCTTGAACAGCTCATCTAAAATCTGTCTTCTTAATGTGAAAAGTGGAAGGAGTGGAAAATGTAGCATATCCCCATGGTCATTTATGGTCACTGCACAGACATATGTCTTATTTATAGTTAGGCACAGGAGAAATTACGATTTTCTCTCAGAATCACTGCGGATCTCAGGCTCCATCTTCTGGGTTTATCTTTTTTCTCTTACGTGTTGGCCTCCCCTGACTAGAGGGCTGTAGACTTCACCCACAGCATGAGAAAGTCAGTCCTATGACAGAATCACAGAACCACAGAATCACAGAATCACAGAATGGTTGGGGTTGGAAGGGACCTCTGGAGGTCATCTAGTCCAACCCACCTGCTAAAGCAGGTTCACCTGAGCGGGTCACACAGGAAGGTGTCCAGGCGAGTTTTGAATGTCTCCAGAGAAGGAGACTCCACAACCTCTCTGGGCAGCCTGTTCCAGTGCTCTGGCACCCTCATTGTGAAGAAGTTTCTCCTCATATTCATAAGTTGACACCCTGCTCGTCTCTAGAAGAAAACATGCTTATTATCCAGGCGCAGTTGTGTGCTTTGACCATTTTGTAGAGGAGTCCTCATCCCTTGTTTTCTTAAATATCCATAATACAATTTTAAGATTAGACCACTTCAAAGTCATGTTCCCTGTTGAGTTCAAAGATCTGGTTATTACCTTGTAAAACGCGTGTGATAAATCGTAGCAGTCAGTTGTTTCCACCTACTGGGTAGGAGGCATTGCAAGGATAAAGAGTGACTGAGAAACAGAAGACTGAACTCTTTCCTCCAAGAAAAATCATAAAAATGAGCGAGAAAAAACGTTTTAAGATTAATTTACAAGGAAGATGTATGTTTTGCAAAGTGGAGGAAGAAAAAGACAAAGGCAGGCATGTTGATATTAAGGTGCTTGCAGAGGGAACTATAGCTCCAGTTGTGTCACTCACTCAGCCACTTAGAGCTGAGGACTTTTACAAAATCAGGTCTATAGCCATACATCTATCTATGGAAATTAAATATTACACAATATTTGAAGCAGAAACCATGTTTTTAGCTAGAACACATTGCTTTTATTTATGTGCCCACTTTCTGAGTCTCCTTTATTTTCCATGCCCATTTTCCCATGCTTCATAAATGGAGCCAAAGTACAGCTCCTCTTTGCTACTTACTATGACCATTTTATTTCTGTTCTGGTTTTCCTAACTCATTAACATGACTGAGCACAATTAATCCAAATATGCATTTCATTATATTTCTGTTTCCAAATTTCAGGTTTATATTTTGTTATTCATCATGCATTAGCAACCTGTTAACAATTTTCATTCTGCAATGAAAACACTGCTGGAGCTGTATTGGAGGATATAACAAGAAAATATTAAAAATGGTAAATTTAGGCATTCTCCAACATAGCATGCTGTTAAGCCAAATTCTATTTTGATTGACACTGATAAATCCATTATAATTCTACTGAAATTATGCTTTCTACACTCTCTTGCCCTGTTTAATGAAGGTAGAATTCAGTTTGTTTGTTTTAAAACACAAAGAGAACTTTGCCATTGTCTCAAATAAGGGCAGGATTTTACCCAATTTCAGTTTTATTTCCTTCATAATAGGTAGATTCCATTCCTGATACCAAACTGACTTGATTTATTCCTTAATGAATCCAGACTTGCATTGTAATATTAATTTTATTCTTCACCTTTCTTCAGAACAAATGCAAACTACTTATGATGAAACACCTAAAGAAAAGATTTCATGAACCCCATAATGAATCACAGAATATTTGAGACAAGAGCAATCTAGGCTGTATTACATCATTCTGATACACTGCATCAATAATACCATAATTATCTTTCCATTAAGGGATTTGCATCCTCCATTGTTAAGATGTGGCTTTACTGATACAGCCAGTTGGAGCTCTTTCTGTCTGATGCCATATTCAACCTAACATAATGCCTGAAGTCTACTACATTAAGGCAAATATTTCTACCTGAGTTAAATAGAAGCATTAATGTTTCTAAAGTCCATATTAGAGAAATTTTTAAAAGTTAGCCATATGATCTATTGACTTTTGAATTATTTGCCATGTACAATACCAAAAAATACTACATAATGTTAATCTAAATGATATATATTCTCTCTTCTAACAAGAATAAAAATGAATGCTTCTGTTGTGCATTACTTTATTAACATGCACAGAACACTAAATCATACCTTGCTTCTTCCAAAAACAGAATCTCTGGTTTCTGTTCAGCTTATGGCTTAGGATAGCTCTAGATAACACTGCTGTTTCGTTTCGTTTTGGTTTTTTTCTAATTACTTTATTTTATTTCTAAACTGTCAGAAGGAAGTACTGGCATACCTGTAGTACACCCTATTCTTGAAGAAAAGACTAAGGCTGTCATTTCCTTTACTTAATGCTGAATGCAGACCCATTCAAGAACATGCTTGTTCTGTGTAAGGCCTCTTGAAACTACATGCTTTTCCTAGGTAGTACAGGTAGTGCAAAATAGTGGATAAAAGGATTTGTCATATTTTTGAGATCATTAATCACGAGATATTGAATCCAAATTTGCTACCTTTCATACTGATTTTTCTAATGTGTTTGGTTCTAGTACCTTAGTAAGTTAGCTAGAACTTACCTTAATAGCTTATAAACATTTTTAACATAGCCACATTCACATTTATAATGCTATACCAGATAATAGGTGTTAATAGTGAATATTTGATATCCAAATAATGTATTCACCTGTTTTGCAAATGTATATCATATGGACAGAGCTACCTATCATGAAATAGATTTAAATTTACTGATGTATAACACAACATGTCACTGCCTCTTTTTTTTTTTTAAAACAGAAGTATATTTATTTTGTTAACAGTGTAAATCATGAAAAATGAACTTAAGTGTGTAAACAAAAAGCTGTTCTCCTTATCTGAATGTTCAGTGACTCCCAGCTTCTTGGAAGGAAACATCCTTTCTAATAAAATGCAGAATAATTGAGAGAGATGTTATTAGACATAATTTAAGACTATAGACATGGTGATATGGCTATTATCCAATTTTTTCGAGTGATTGTCACTCAGAAAATTGTACAAAGAAGAGGCCAGAGAGTAGTGCATGTTTATAGATCCTTGAAGTAGAAAAATTACACAGATGCTTTTGAACATAATGAAAGCTGATAGAGCTCTGAATTCAAGTAATGGTACATGAATCAGCCTAGGCTAGGCTGAAACCTCACATTTGAGAAAAAGTAAAGTTAAAAAAATAACTTCCAAACTTAAAGCAAAGCATAAAACATTGCTAAGATGTCTCTTGTCTCTGCTTGGCCTCTTAAATGTCAAAATTTTTTTTTTTCTTTCTCAAGGAAGCTCTTCCCATGAGCAGAAATACCTGTGGAGTGGATATCTGATTAGTGTCATTCCCCTACAAACCCACTGATTCATATCCTACTTCATCACTTCTAAATGAGACTTTCATCTTCTGTTTATATCCTGAATTAAAATAAATCTAATTCCTCTTCTTTTGTACAAACCACTCCCTACCACCTACAATCTTTTCCAGATAATAGAATCCACAGAGCTGCAATGTCAAACTTTTAAGAAGCCTGAGGACATAGGAACTTTTTGTAAGCAACAGTAAATAATTGCTTATTGAAGGCAGAGCTTAAGCCTGGCCTTCTGCTTTTGAGGGGAGGTTTGTCAAGTCCTTCAGGACTGAAGAAGCCTTGTCTTGAGCCTGGGTTCTGCCCAGAGTCCCAGTCATCACCTGGCTGTTGTGGGTATGTGCCACCAAGCTTCAGACTTCTTGGAGATCTGCTGGACAAGTGTGGCATCAGCCCTGTGGACATTTGCCACAGCAAGATTCGGGATGGGCAGGTGTGGGGTGGGTAGAAGGGCTGATCCCCTGCTTTAGCTGGGGTTTGCTTGTTTGGGATGCATTTGATGTGACCCATGTGGAGGAAGGATGGGATCTGGAGCAGACACCCAGCTCAGCCTCAGCTCAGACAGGAGCTGATGTGCAGAGATGCTGACAGTCCCTGGCACCAGGGCACAGCTGAGACATCCAAGGGATCCCTCCAGAGTGGGGGAAGTTAGAAAAGTCCGGCCTTATAAACTTTAACAGAGCAGCATACAGCTTTATACCCATAGCCTCTTCTCTTGCCAAACTCCACCGTTTAGTGTATTAGATACAAATTGCAGGGTGTGCACAAAATTACTCAAATTACTCAAACTTAAAATAAGCTTTCATCACCTTTTCATATGTTTGGTTTATTTTGCTACAATTATTCTTCAGAACTAAAAATGCAAGCATTTGTTGGATTATAATGTAATAGCGCTGTGCTTTCTGTATTTTGCTCTTTTAACTTTCAAAAGTAATTATGATAATGGACTATAATATTACCTTAAGTTAAATATTTTTTATTTTTACCATTTGATAATAATCTTCAGGTATCATTTTCCTTTTACCGGGGGCTGTCCTGAGGAGCCCTGTTCCGCTGAGACCCTAGAGGAAGTCAGGTCAATGGAGGAATTTGCCTTAGTCGATGAGGACTGGGTTAGAGACCAATCAAGCAACCTGGACATCTATAAATCCATGGGTCCAGATGGGATGCACCCGTGGGTGCTCTTTGCCAAGTCTTGGGAAGTGGGAGAGGTGCCTGAGGACTGGAGGAAAGCAAATGTCACTCCAGTCTTCAAAAAGGGCAAGAAGGAGGACCCGGGTAACTATAGAC
>VWYH01000313.1:485653-517563 GCA_013399365.1 Pampusana beccarii
GAGGAGACTGAGGGGTGATCTCACTAATGGTTATAAACACGTAAAGGGTGAGTGTCACAAGGATGGAGCCAGGCTCTCCTCGGTGACAACCAATGATAGGACAAGGGGTAATGGATGCAAACTGGAACATAGGAGGTTCCACTTAAATTTGAGAAGAAACTTCTTCACAGTGAGGGTGCCAGAGCACTGGAACAGGCTGCCCAGGGAGGTTGTGGAGTCTCCTTCCCTGGAGACATTCAAAACCTGTCTGGACACCTTCCTGTGTAACCTCATCTGGGTGTTCCTGCTCTGGCAGGGGGATTGGACTAGATGGTCTTTCAAGGTCCCTTCCAATCCCTAGCATACTGTGATACTGTGATACTGTGAAGATAAAGCTAGTCATCATGGGCATTTGGGCCACTTTCTAGACAGTAAACTTTGCTACTTACAATCTATATCGTTGTGTCATTCTATATCATTCATGGTGATGTCAAAAAGTATTAAGTGCCTTAGATCTGGCAGGATGTCAAAAATGAGCCAGTAAATGTGCACTGAACACTGTGAAAACATCATCCTTATGTTTGGTCTACCTGTATATATATATCTCCAGGAGACACATGTTTCTCTGTTTTCTACGAGGAATAATGCAATTTTAAGCAAGAAAGTCCTTGATACTGGTATAAAAATTCACACCAAAGGTCTAGAAAAGAACTGCATGGTTTTTAAGCAACTCAAATTACACCTCAGTGGTGACACAAAACTTAGAGTTGCCTCTCTGCCAATCCACCATGCTGTCATGGTACCCAGCCCCATGGGAGGCAGGGTGATGGTGGAGCAGTCACGGGGGAAAAGGTGCCAAGAGTTTTAAGGCAGAGGCCTTCATCTGTGGGGTGCAGGAACTCTTCCTTCAGAAACATGTCCCACATCTGGACTCCTCCTTTCAGCTATAGGGCAGAGGATTATTTAAATTATGCCTAATGATTATTTAATTTCTATTTGTTCTGCAAAATTTGAACTATTTCTGTGTTGCTGTGCTCTCCAGTGTACCTGCTCTCTTGTGTTTCAGTGAGTGCTGTGTGTGTATTTGGAAACAGTAACTGATTGTGAATTTCCGTTTGGTGAAGGAATTGCAATAACTGAATATAAATAAAATATATATTTATATATAAATATAAATAAATAAATAAAAATATTCTGAAATACAGAACTCACCAGAAATCCTGAGAGCAGTAATCTGGTCTGGCATGCAGTTACGGCAATCATCTTCGATTTCTCTGAAATGAAAAGTGGATGTGCCTGGGGTAGGGGATGCAGGGAGGGTTTAATCAGAACAAGGTGCTGTTGTTCTGAAGTTGGCTGTCCTGTTAGAGAGGGATAATATGGCTCCAAATGCTATGGCACATAACGAAGCACCCAGGAGACAAATCCATTAAGAGATTTGGCTGTAATTCTTGATGGAAAAATTCTGCTTGTCACAATGCAGAGCCAGTCCAAGATGGTACAGCTTTTACAGACTGCCTGTCATAAGGGTCTGACATATTCTGACTCTCTGACTTAATACCAAATCCGGGGCTTGTGTTTAAGGATTGTATAAAGGTAGTGAAGATGTGGATTGGGTTTTCACTCTGACTTGGGAGCTGGGAACTGCTGCTGCATCTAATTGATCCTATGTATTATAAAGTTGTACGTGATGTGTGATCTAACCATCGAGTATGTATTATAAACTCTGAATTTATTTTCATTACAAACTTTTTTAGATATACACTTTTGTTGAAGCAACACTTAGAAACTTTGTCAATGTCATGTTTTTATCTGTAGTAAATGATTTGCGATGGTTGTGCCTAAGGTTTGTTAGTAACAAGTGAGCAAGACTTGAAGTATTAGGTACCACTCTAGACATTCTCAGGCTTTAAAGTCCATGAGCACTCAAAGTAGGATTTAACAGGTTCTCTTTGAAAATCAGGAATATTGCTGGATTTGTACCTAGCATACCAACAGCTGCTTAGTTGTCAGGACAATCATACAAACTTCATGGCTTTCTCTTTTTTTTTTTTTTACTTGAAATAAAACCTATTTATTTATGAGTAAAAGCTATTTTAAATAAAGTTAGTGCTCTGTACATATGTACATTTGAAAATCTGCATCTGTCATGCAACTGGATGACGTTGTAGACGCTGTTTCTAGAACAGACACTGTCAGTACCAAGAAGACAAGAAGATAGCCCCAGGGGCAGATACCTTAAGGACCTGCACCCTAAATATATCTCAGAAGTTAGCGATTAGTTTTGCTTGCTGGAAATTAGATTAATGTCAGTATACTTAATAAAGTATTACCAACCTGTTGCTGTTGTAATATGTAAAAGAATGACATAGAAACATGGAATCATCACTGACAATGCTAATTCCTCGTACTTTAGGCTTGTAACTTGAGCGTTGTACAGACAGTGACATCAATAATATTTTTTACATACAAAAACAGTTTTCAAATTTACATTTACATTTTGCTTATCTTTTAACTATGGGTAGTTCTTCGTAATTGTGTTGGTTGGTCTGAATTTTATTTCAGCTCCAGTTAGTAAGGGTTGTTTTCCATTCCAGTTCTTTTATTTCTAGGTTGATATTGCTTACTAAATGAGTAACAGTACCTCTGTTTTGTCAGCCAAGTTGTCAGTGAAAATACCGAAGAATGTCACACGCAATGCAGTAATCTGGGATCCTCTCTTTTATGTGTCTCTGTGTTCCATTGGAGTGCACCTATAGCCCTTAATGCACTCATCATGTTCCACAGTATTCACATCTTACAAGGGAGAAGTAAGTCATAAAGGAACCTATACTCGTATTGCTACATGCACTTAAACAACAAAACTGCTCATTTGTTGGGCTTTTTCAAAACCTGTTTTTCCAGGAGCTTGCTGTATTTTGTACAGTTGTAAAGCAGTCTCTCTAAAGACTTCACTTGAATCACTTCAGAGGAGAATATTGGCATTGCATTCTTGAAACACTCAAATACAGGGAAATTTCTGAAAGATTTGTTTCCATAGCTGTAAATGTGGGTAAAATGAGAGACTTTGGTGCTTAATAGAAAACACTTGGGATAAAAGAATGAAAACAACAATAACAAAACTGGGTGTATCTGAGGATTTTGGTTGCAAGTCCAAGATTCTCATTTGTGTAACTTGCAAACTAGAAGATAGTCAGAAGGAGCAGAGCTGACGATAAGAAAAAAGAAATCGTTCTGATTTCTACACCTGACATGGCTTCCCACACAAATTTTGTTTCATTGCTATAAACATGTATTTTGTCTGGGAGTGTGAGGGGAAGGATGAGAAAGAAGCATTCCTTTGGCAGGTTCTTTTTTAAGAAAAACAAAATATTATAATTGTTAACTCAAATATGTATGAAATGTAAAAAAGCTACATGTGCTTATAACCAGAAAATAAGTGTAAATTCAACTCCTAGCACCTCATTATCTCAGTTCACTGCTTTATGAAGGCTACTCTGCGATGTCAAACATCCAAGGCAAGATGGGAAATTGTGATTATTTAAATTGGGCTTTTTTGCCTCTAAACTAAGTACAGATTGCTAAAAGTGAAAGGGGAAAAGGGTTTTTCTGACTGTCTGTAGCATTATCGTGAACGAGTTTTAAGAGTAATATATTTTGTCACTTAGCACTGATGTCAGCTCATTTCAGTCAAAGAACAGAGTGCTAGGAAGGAAATAACATTGTTATATAGATCCTAGAATTGACATAAGAATACTAAATTAGGAGTTGCCATTCCAGTCTCTAATATTAAATTCATAACAACCCTGGGCTCCATCAGTTTCTGTTGTCAGTCTGGCCTCTCAGCTAGGTATTTCAGGCCATCAGATTTCATGAGACTGCGCTTTTCTTCTATAGCATTCAACGTGTCCCATTTAGCACTGACAAAATATAAGTAGTACTAAGACCATAAAAAATAACTTATAGATTATACAAGGTACAACCATTTTATTCCTGCTGTCATAATCTGAAAAGTGTAATAGTTTTAATATAAGTTGAGTGCTGATCTAAACTATTCCTCCTTAAAGTAAAACCAAAAACAGACCAAAAAAACCACCACACACAGAAATCCCTTTTGTTTAAACAAAGTATGTGCCTTTTCACTGCAAATCTGAGAAAATGGTTTCTTTATTAGGAAAATGTTTTCTTTATTTCTATTTTTTCATCATTCTCTTAGGATTCTGTTGAACTTGAACAGCTGGGGAAACAGAATGTAAATTGCTTAAGATGAGCAAATAGCACTGAGGCACCAGTATGTGCAAGCGAGAAGATTAGTTTGCCCATGGGAGTTTCACAAAGCCTGTATCAGCACTCCCCCAGCTTTAAGAGCCAAGGCAGTACAAGCACAGCCGTTTAACCAAACCACCACATTTACAAAGCACAATGCTGAATTATTGTAGGCACGCTTGAGGAATTTTATTTTATGTGTACTAAAGCATTTAATAATAGCCATCACCATAAATATCTATAATTTCCTCCCAAGTGTGTATCGCAAACGCTTTGCTTTTATTTATGACTGTGCCATTACATTACTCTTCAGACAACAACTCCACATATCAAGCACGCCGTGCCCTCCAGTTTCGCTGCTGCTGAAAGCTTCTTGCTTTCATGATGTGTCTTTCTTTCCCTCCATCCCTGCACTGTGCTCATGTTGCTGTGTGGATCTTGACCTTCAAACCCTAAACTCCTACTCTGAAAGAGGAACTAGGAGACCCTGTATTTCCATACTGACCAGGCTGGTGTATTCTTGACTGTAGTTGAACTTTCAGAGAGAGAATAAGACCTAGATGTTTAACAGAGAATGCTGGAGATTCTAGGTATTACAGGGCAATTAAAAGCAGCTGAGAATTCTTTCTTTAGTATAAAACTAGATTAAAGGCAGTTGTTAGCTACTAATTCCCACAGGGCTTCAAAGTGACCTCTGCTGCACCTCCACAGAATCCATTTATTTCAGATTAAAATAAAATTGCATAGGACCCATATCAAGTGCACCTACCTACTGGATTTGCTTCAGTATATCAATGCTTTTCCTGATCTGGGGACCCTAAACTGGAGACTGTAATTCGAAGACTGCCTCAAATGCCTAATAGAAAGGAAGAACCACTGCTCCCCTTGGGAAGTGATAGCAAGGGCTACAGCAAGATAGCAAGGAGCAAAGGCTGTGCTCTTGCTGACACAGTCAAGGATGCGGCTGGCATTAAGCTGCTGCCAAGGGCACATGTGGCTCCTGTTCCACTTGCTGTCACCCAGGACCTCTTCTGTGAAACTGCTTTCCAGCCAGCTGCCCCCAGCCTGTTCTTTTCCGTGGGATTAGTCTATCCCAGATACAAGACCTTGCACTAGTTTTGGAGGTTTCTCATGAGATTTGTTGCTTCATAGATCAGCCTTGCTCTCCTGCCTGTCAACACGCATTTCAATATCTGAATATGCTGATGTTGCGCTACAGCCCGTTGTCCAGGTTCTTAATAAAGATGTTTAAAGTACTGGTGCTGTTGTTAACCCCTGAGGGATGCCACTAGGGACTGGATGCAGGTGGGATTTCATGCTACTGGCTGCAGCCCTTGGAGCCTGGCAGACCAGACAGTTTTGCATCCACTCATCACAACTATATTTCAGTAATTTGGTTGTAAGGCTACTGCGTGAAACTTTAAAAAGCCTTAGTATAGTCAAGGTGAGAAAATGGCCACTGCTGTCCTCTAGTCAACAGAACCAGTCACATCTTCCCAGGAGGTCATCAGGTTGCTTAGATCCAACTTGCCGTTAGTGAATGCAAGTTTGATGTTCCAAATCACTTTATTTTTCTTCCTGTGCTTGAACATGGTTCCAAGAGGGTTTTCTCCGTAACCTTCCTGAGGACCAAAACTCATCTGTAGCTCCCTGCATCATCATAAAGGGATAGTTTCATTTTCAGTTCATAAGAAACTAAAGGAAGCTACAGCTATTGATATTTGTCACCTATTACACTAGCAGCAAACACATGAGAAACCATATGACTTTACAACTTGCTTCACGCATGCTGCACCGAGGCACCGTACAGCGGATAATGTCTGGACACATTAACCACTGTGAATAAGCTTCATGCCAGAGCCATAGGGCCACATTCAGTTGTATTGCAGGTGATTTTGAGCCCCAGTTAAAACAGCCACCACCATCTTCTGACCCTGAATCATTTCAGTTTGGGCTCATTTTAAAAATGGTGACGAATGAAGTTTATTATAGATTCTCATAGTCACAGGGCACAAACTCATCTTCCACCAAACCATCCCCACCTGTTGGTAACAGTTTAGGGACCTGAAGTTTTTAGACTTTTGAAACTGGGCTCTCAAAGGGCCCTTCATGATTTTCCACAAGTCTCTAGTGCCTTGTATCCTCCTCGTTGTAGTTCAGTACTGTTGTAGATATTCAAGAGGACTTGGAGGCAGAAGCTGGGCCTTTGAGTCATTTTTCCAAAGATAATGAAGATGTATTCAGCCTCAGGCAGCTGAAGTACAGGAGAAGGATTTGGAAGTATTCTGAACACATTTTTCATTTTTGCTTAGAAACAAGGTCAAGAGAGATTTTATTTTTTCTTAAATTGTTCGACTATTTGTTTTAAATTGGACTACTCATCCTTGAAGTAGTCTCAAATCATCACGACAGGAACTTGACTGAATTCAAAAAATAGAAAAGAGGAGGAGAAGCAGTCAAGGAAGAATGTGCTGGGATTTCATCACAGTAATTTCACGAATGCTGCTTTACAATTCATCTATTGTCATCAAAATAGCTCTAGTGTACTCTACAGTTCACAAAACAAGCAGAGGAAAAAGGTATTAATGACAACCCAATGAATTGCTGGCTCGTGGATTAGAAAAATAGGAACTATAGACTCTGAAAGACACTTGGGGGAGAAATCGACCTTTAGAAATACTTAAGATGATAATAAAGTAATGTATTACTTTTAATCAAGTAAGACCCGAAAGTCCTTATTAAACTCAAGTCTTTCTTGTGTAGGGTACTGAGAAGACACACACAAAGCAACAGAGTACAGCCTCAGGGAAACACACAGAGGTGTTGCTGAGGTTTTGACACACCAGATACGATATTTTGGACTTAGTAATATGTGTGCAACTGAGAAACTTCTTCAGTAAGCAAGAGGCCATAAATGCAGCAGGCTGTGCCTGTTGGAAAGAATCCATCCATGGTTTTGTGCTCTTTCATATGGGATTTGCAGTCATGCTAATCCCCAGGCCACATCAGTGATCTCCAAAACGTGATACTGTTGCCTACATAGAAACACAGATACCATCTTTGCAATTGTCATCTGCTGTCAAGTCCTGAAGCTTCTTATCTTCAATTTCCTCTGCAACCACAGTGCAATAGACTTTTTTCAAAATCAGAAACTAAGGCTTTTAGTGCGCTACAATTCCACTTTCTGGGGTCTAAGAAAACACCAAATGTAAGATTTCTAATGAAATGAAGGATTAGCAGCACAAACGTGAAAACAGAAAAGCTTTCAGCTGTACCTCAAATTTCTGTGAGAGTAGACACAGACAATCAAATTGGTTAAGTTTTCTAGTTGCTCTGGGCTGCAATTAAGCTAGCTTTAACTCTCATTGTCTTAAAAATGCCTTAGCTCAACCTTGAACTGACAGTACACATTTCTGCTCTCCAATCTGAGACAGATTTTAATACCTCCCCAGAGTAAAGCAGTAAATACATAGTATTGCATGTCTTTTTAGGTGGCCTTTAACAAGGCATTTTAAAGTTTGTTTTCATTTTAGTTTCATTTTTAATTAAAACAAATGAACAAACAACGACTGTGAACTGGTGCTAAAAAAGAATCTGGTATGATCTGTATGTTAGAACCAAAGTAATGCTAATGAATATTTACTCCGTAAGTAGAGAAAATTAGCTGTAAAAAAACCAAAACCAAACCAAACCAACCAAACCAACCAACAAAAAAAACCCTTGAGCAACCTATCTACCAACCAACCAAAAACAGGGAAAAAACACAACAACAACAAAACACAAACCAAAACCAAAAACAGACAGAAAAGCCAAAACCAAACCACAGCCGAGCTGGAAAAGAAACAGCTGCTGTATATCCAAGAAATACTGTGAGACTACTGCCATCTTCTGGGACACAAAAAGCAAAGGCAGGTCAATGCTAAACGAAACACTTCACTTGTAAAAAGAGGTTTTAGGGTTTGAAACACAGAATCAGCAGAAATTCTTGAGGGCTGAGTGATTTGCCCACGCTTTGTTGTATGTATCATATTCCAGTTCTTCATCATTTACATACTCAACCCCTAAAAACTAGGTTAGCATCATTTTATAAGCACAGCAAAATTACACTCCTTCAATTTACATTGTGGGAAGACAGTTGAAAGCACTTGTTGCATTCTACTTCTGAGAAGTTTTTCAGAGTGTTTGCATGAAGATAGTGTAATTTTTTTTCACTTATCGTAATCATACTGATTGGAGTGTCTCGTCATGCTTCATGACTAGGGCTTACTGAAGTACTGTTATGTGTTACACAGACATATAATTCGGTAAATATGTGTGTGTGTGAGGCATTTTGTGGCAACATTATTGCATATTTCAGGCTTTTTCTCCTTTGGGAAGGACTCCAAGCACAAGCAGTGAGAGAGCTGGATTTTTTTATTTTATTTTATTTTATTTTTTTTTTTTAAACTTACAGTGTGTTCCGTGTGCTTGTTTATCCTGTAGGTTGACTGTGAACAGAAAAGCTTGTCACAGGAGTTCAGTACTCAGTTTATATTTATAAGCTATGAGTCTTTTTGTCATGGCTAACAACAAAGAACCGCCTGGTGTTCCACCATAGAAACATAGTTCATGATCAATAGGCAAGTAAATACTTAATAGTAAATAAATAATGAATAAACGAATGGGTAAATAAATAAAAGAGACTCTTTGTTCTCCCTGAGCGGTAAATTATTTCTTTCCAAAACAGCAACTCCCTCCCTCCCTTCAGGTATTGAACAGCCACGTACCAGATTAGGCTGTTCAGTGTGCGCACCCAATATTGAAGGAATAGAACACTTCTGCCCACTCTCTTAAATACTAGCCTGTGACAGAACTCAATTTGGGATGGTTTTGGTTTTTTTACCTGTTTCTCCCCACTTCAGACTGGATGTTTTCCAGGCTGACGTTACAATGGACTCCTGGGCCTTTTTTTTTTTTGTAGGGCAACACAAGCAAAAAAAGACAAAATGTTACCTGGTCAAAACTCTGCCCATTGCAGTGTGTGGCAGGACAAAAACTGCAGCCGTCTCCCCACAGCCCAGCAAGATATATGGGATCTTGGGTGGCCTTCAGGACAGGGCGACCAAATGCATGTCATGCGAGTTGTATAATGCTTGGTACCCTGCCTCGGGTTTATCTTTACGGCTAATATTGGCCATCAATCTTGTTCCTCCTGAGGCTGGCTGCTTCTATAGGAAACTGCTTTACTTCTGCCCACTCACTGTATCTCACTCATCTCACTCATAAAAGACAGTTTTATACTCCTGGCACATCTAAGAGTATCAGCTTGTTGGCTCTGCAGAAATAACCCCATATCCTGAAGAAGTCTCCCATGCTCAAGTGAGACAACAAAGGAATGATGCTACAGAGTCTTCGGGTAACCTGGAGGGGAGTTTATAATAACTGGCAAGTGAAATACACCACTCTAATAACCATTAAAGAAAAAAAAAGTCTGGGACAAGATCTGTGCAACATTTCACTGTAATTAAGATCTCGTTCTGTTGAAAATCCCAGTATGTTTCTTTGCTTTGTCATGACAGCTAAAATGAGATACAACCCAGCAGTTCTGAGAAAAGTAGTTTATTAGTTACGTAATGTATTTTCTATAATATGAAACTCATTTTTGTGATATCCCAGGGCTACATCATACTTCATGAGAAGACTTTAAATGTTTGTTGCTCTGACAATCCACAGAAGACAAAATCTGTGTTCCATGCTTGTCCTTTTGGCACTTGATTAGGATAAATTTTGTTTGATATTTACAGTACTGCATTTATACTACTTGCTTCGTTTTTAACTATGTTGGACTGGGATAGTGTAACATGAGAACTTTGACAAAAAGTGAAAAAAAATTCCATCACTTTTTATACTGATTTTGCATAGTTTCCATAAAACTATGGAGACAATCTGTTATCTGTCAGTAAGTGTTATCCAAGTTATGTTGTGTCCCCAGGAAACATGAAATACAATTTAAATAGATGTGGCAGTGTAAATTATTTATTGACTTGTTACCTTTGAATCTTATGATTCTACATACTAGTATTAGTATTTTGTACAGCTACTACTATTTTAGCATCATTGCTACTTACAGGGAGGAGGGAGGTTTATTGCTTCAGGCTGTGCCAACATCTTTGTGAAGCAAAGTTATTTCTCACTGTGCTTCTGTTTCTGAGTGGAACATGTTCAGTCTATAAGATCATTTCGATACAACCTTTGTGCTGTTCATAGGAGGATAGTGCATAGCACAAGTATGCATAAAAATACGCCTGCTCCTAGAAAGCCTTCTACATTCTAAAAGTGCTGAGATGCACATTTAGTGCAGTAGTAGAGAAATGTGTGTGGCCTTCCTTTAATTCAGTTTTGTGTAACTGGAAAAGGATACTGGAACTGGCAAGCCAATTCATTAAAATTTACTGAACAGCCAGGAGTAGCCCAGAAGCAGCAAAATCTAAGACGTGCCACTCTTTGGTGTCTGCTGCCCTACAAAAGCAGTTGTAGTTGGTAGGGATGGTCCAGCTGATGGAGCTTGAGCCACTCTTACAGGACATTTCCCAACAGATACACTCACTGTCCTTAGAGGTTCTCATGCAGCTGAGACAGGTCGTGCTCAGGGAATGCTGCAAGGTCTTCTCCTGCCAAATATTGAAGGCAGAGTTCTGTCAACAACTCCTACTCTTAGTTTACTTGATTGAAAAAAAAAAAGTCAAGGAAAACTGGGGGGAATGGATATAATTTTTTTTTTTGGTGGCTAGTGACTTGAAGAGCATTTACTGGGGAACTCCCTTTCTCAGACCTGTACAAATGCATTTGTTTGGGTGAAGTCTCCAATTTGACTAACTACATGTGACAAATACTTGACATGTACTCTCATGCATATGTGTTTAGATAACTAAGCCTTAAGCTCTGATCAAAAGAGCATCATGGTATGGCCAAATGTGGGCATGAACAGCAATGGGATCCTGTAAACTCCAGGAGGATTGAATTACCTTTCATTACAGAACTAAAATTTAATTTCCTTTTATTATCATACACAAACATTCAATTTCTGTTTTAATTTCTAGAACTTCAAATTTACGAAATTCTCTAGTCTGTCAAATTCAGGACTGCTAGGTAAGCAATGGAAACTAGCTTGTTCTACGCGTGTGGAACAGAGGAATGCTTCAAGCACAAAGAGGAAAAAGTACTCCAGCAAATTTTCTGAGGGATCACAGAATCACAGAATGGTTGGGGTTGGAAGGGACCTCTGGAGATCATCTAGTCCAACCCACCTGATAAAGTAGTTTCACCCAGCTCAGGTTGCACAGGAATGTCTCCAGAAAAGGAGACTCCACAGCTTCTCTGGGCAGCCTGTTCCAGTGCTCTGGCACCCTCAAAGTAACGAAGTTACTCCTCATATTCAGATGGGACTTCACGTGTTTCAGTTTGTACTCATTAACCCTTATTCTGTCACTGGGCATTGCTGAAAAGCAGACTCTTGACACCCACCCTTAAGCTATTGATAAACACTGATAAAATCTTCTCTCAGTCTCCTCCAAAACCAGCTCTCTCAGCCTTTCCTTGTAAGAAGGATGCTCCAGTCTGTTCTAGGACACTAAATTTTTTGTTGGAACAGCTAAGTGACACAATTACTTAGAAGTCGGAAACTTCACTGCACCAGCCGGGAATCGAACCCGGGTCGCAAGAATGGGAATCTTGCATGATACCACTACACCACTGGTGCACTGAGCTACCTATACATCCTCTTTGGTTCTGTTTAAACCAGAATAATGTTGTGCTGGCTTTGCACATGGCTAAAATCTGTGTGTGTGTCAACTCCCCCACAGCCATCTCTCTGCTGCCTTGGTTTCTGCTGAGGGAGAGGAGAGGAGAGGAGAGGAGAGGAGAGGAGAGGAGAGGAGAGGACGAAGCTTTTGATTTCTAAGATTTATTTCATGGGGATAAATCAAAATTTGCCTGAGGTGGGTTCCTCCAGTTTTATTATTGTCGTATTTCTAAATGAAATGTTAACTACGACTATTTTTCAGTGATCATCAAGAGAAAACTGACCATCTCTTACTGACAGTACATTTATTAATGTATTTCATAAAACAGTGACAGACATTGCTCTCCTCAAAATCAAGCTGACTCACACTGAATTTAATACAATTGCAAAGGCAATTAAAAGTGTAAGTTGTGTTAATATTAACTGATGAAGTGTTCTATACTCTGATTCAGCAAGGTATTTAAACCTAATTCTAACTAAAAGTGGTTGCCTTGCTCTATCGCACACCCACAGATTTAAATTAAATGTGGTTTAAATGTTATCCTGAAATGAAGCCACTGAACTGTATCTATGCACTTGAAAATGTAGCCATTTTGTGCAAATAATAGCAAATTGTTCTGAAGATACGGAAGTTGTGTTACATTGTTATATCTGCTGATTTTGAAATATCTTATTTAGAAGAGTTATGCAATATCTGATCCAGAGAAAAAATCCTCCTATGGCAATACACAGCAGTTCTCCACTTCAAATTTGTGTATTCATATCACCCTTTGTTTGTGCATGCACTGCATCTTTCTTCTCATTGATGAAGTTTGACAATTTGTGACAGGATAGAAAGGGAATTCATCATATTTAGTAACAGAAAACCCATTTCTCATTTTTCTAGTGCCAAGCAGTTGCAATGAAATTGCCTAAACCACTACATCACAATTCCTTACCATTGTGGTTTTTCAGGTGATCCTCAAGCGTCCTCAATTTCCTTATGTTCGCAGCTTGGCACCTGGTGATTTTCAGAATCAGGAAATATGAGGAAGCCATATATTTTTATGCTGAGAAAGATTTTTATTTATTTGAGAAGAAATAAGTCTGTCTGGTTGATAATATTAAAAATCAGAAGCTTGACTATAATAATCACAGCAATGTCAATGCCAATTTTCTTTCACAAACTTCGGAATTAAAATTTTCTGCATGACAAAGAAACTTGTTGTCTTCATGAAAGAAATCATCCATGTACAGGCAAAATCAAACTTTTATCTCAATAATCAATGGAGTTTAAGAATAAGTCATGGTAATAAGGCTGAAAGGTAGTCAGGATTATTTTTCATTTAAAAGTTACTCAGTATTTTTGCTACTCCCAACTTCAGTGGGCTTTGTTGGCTAAAATGAAAGACAATTAAGTCATTTTCTCTATATGTAAAATGGTCCTACGCTTTGTATACAAGTTGTAATAGTTGAGGAAAAGTGACAATAGGCAATACTAGAGAATTCAATTGAAGTCCTTAAGTATGACTTCAGATACTTGCTTTGGGCTCTGCAATGAGATGAAAGAAGGGGTTCCTTTTTACCTGACTTTATTTCCACGGAACATATATTTCCTAATTCTTTGTCTGTGTGTGACTTCAAATAAAGTACAACAAATACTTCTGTTCCAGTTAAATTTTTACTCTTAGTGGAAATAGAAGGTGTCTGAATACAAAGACAGGAAATAAAATCAGTAAAAACATTAGACAAAGAGCACATTGAAAATCAAACTACTTCATTTTGCAGCTTTTCAGTACTTAAAAGGGGCCTATAAGAAAGATGGGGACAGACTTTTTAGCAGCGCCTGTTGCAATAAGACAAGGGGTAATGATTTTAAACTAAATGAAGGGACATTCAGACTAGACATGAGGAAGAGATTTTTTACAATGAGGCTGGTGAAACACCAGCCCAGGTTGCCCAGAGAGGTGGTAGATGCCCCATCCCTGGAGACATTCCAGGCCAGGCTGGACGGGGCTCTGAGCAACCTGATCTAGTTGAAGATGCCCCTGCTCACTGCAGGGGGTTGGAATAGATGACCTTTGAAGGACCCTTCCAACCCAAACTATTCTATGATTCTAATGATTCTATATTTATTCACTGTACTATCCAAAGCCTCCGAAGTCTGCCATTTCCTTATATTCTGTTTTAAAAACTAATGTGTTTTATTATCAGGATAAACGTAGACAATGCAAACTGACTCACAGTTTTGGTTATTAATAGTGCTCTGGTGTCATAAAAGCGTCAGTTTTGTGCTCTGCCGTGTCCCTTCCTATGCAGCCCAACCAGATCAGCCCTCCATTACCCTTTAAAAAGTCGCGTAACTTGCCAGAGAGCTGTAAAGAGCTAGGCATGTAAATACGCATCAGATCACTAGATGTCCCCCTCACACTAAATTTCTTCTCATTTTTAGTTGGCAAACTGATCACATTCTCTTTAAAAGTGCCTACAACCACCTACAGCACTAAAAGGTCACCAGTGCAAATTCATGTAGTCACAAACAATCTGCTCCTGGAAAGCTGTCTCGAGGTAGGTCACTATTAATATTTTTCCAAATGTACTGGATAAATATAGCCACATTCCTATAGAATATGAATCCCTGCTACTAGAAATTGATAAATATTCATAGTTAGCTAATGCCAGTAATCTTTCAGGCCTGCTGCAGGCACAGTAGCTGGGGCAGCTTTGCTAGTCCAATTAACCAAGCCCAGTTGGTGCAGGTGGCTGGAGACACCTCTGGGAAGTGGAAGGGGTAGGGCATAGGATGAGGAAGAGATGCATGAGGGAAGCCAGCGGGGAGGATGAATATTAATTTTGTTTTTCTCAGGACCTACAACAGTTCTTGACTCTCTCGTCACAAGTTATTGAAATTATGCACACTGCTTGCACACTGCATTGCTCAAACATGTTTTTAAATGCTGGTGGTACTAAAGAGCACTGAAGTAATGACTATGGTGTATGTACTAGTAGCTGAAAGGTATCCCTTGAGAAATTGAAATGTACCATGGAGCCAGAGGAAGAACAATATTTTAAAGGAATTTTATTATTTATGGAATGCTGTCATTTCTGGCACTGAGGGCTGGGACCTTGCATTGACGCACTGTGTAAACAGCATGTCCCAAGAGTTCATAGTTTAGGTGGAGACACAAGGAAAGTGAAGATGAAAGGAAAAAAAGTTACAGTTTAAAATAGCCATCCGGCTTTTCAAGTGTTACTTAGTGAAAGACACAGTAGTGAGATTTTTTTATAAAGCAATGAAGAGCCATATAATGATCTAGCTGTAGTGACTCTTTTTAAGATTTCAATGACCTCTTGACATTGTTGAGTTTTCAATAAAAGCCATGAGATTTTACAGAGGTTTGCTAGGATGTGATTTTCAGATCATTATGTGTAATTTCATTAAATGTCCTAACACACACCTTCACAGTTCATAACTATTGCAACAGGTATGTAGGCAATGTCCAGGTTTTTTTTGGAGTGAGACTTATTCTGAGCAGATTAAACAGCTGAGAGACTATAAATGAATGAAATAAGATAAAACATCAACCATGAATGAGGAATTTCAGGAAAAGGTAACATACAGTGTTGAGAGAATATAAACTGTTATAGAGTTGCACAACCTGAAGGTTGTCACTCTACTGATCTAAGAATCAAAGGGAATAGAGATACTCACTAGTGTCCTGAAAAATGTCCCACAGGAATCTTGAAAAGACAAAAGGCCAGATGTGTGAGCAACAGGAATTGATCCTAGAAAGAAAGGGAAAGAATGGGAATCACACAGACAAACTCGTTTAACAAAGAGGAGATCCAGCAGATAGCGACTTGTAACCATAAAAGATAATAAATCAAAATGGTATTGATCTGGTGGAGATCTAGAATGTACTTTAGATCTCATGTGAATGTTTGGGTGGAAAGCATAACGTTCTGATGGGTCAGTAAAGCCTTGTCTTCAATAAAGCAAGCTTCTGATTTCTAAGATTCATTTCAAAATTGGAGGTTTTTTTCTTTTTTTTTTTTTTTTTTCTGACTTCAAGCCTCCAGGGTACCCGTGCAGTAGTACCACACCAGCTGAGAACAGACAGATGGTGTTCACCAGCCCTTCCATACAGACTCATGTTTCATCATGCCAGTTTTGTCATCAATTATTTCAGTGTATTAAAATATTGATGGATCTCTTTCGGCTGACTAAGGCCTAAGACTGGAATAATCTGTGTGCTAGCTATTTATTGATGAGAATTTTTTGATTGGGAAATGATAAGCATATCAAAAACTTCAGTGTAGAAAGTGAGGTTACTACATTCATGCACCAAAGGTTTACCAGAAGCACCAAGTTGCACCAGCATACCAACGAGCAAATCTTGCATGATCAAAATGATCAAGTGTAGCAGAGCCCTATGACTTTTCTTACCTGGAAAATTATGTGGGACATCACGCAGAGTGAAGGGTATACTTTGACCATAACTGACTACATACTTTACTTCATTGGCTTGCTAGAAGAAAAGATGTTGTGCAGACAGGTTAAAGTCTGCCCTTGATTTTTCCTTCTATCACTGTCTGCTTCAGTGTATGACCAAACCTTTAGCAAAATTTTGCTCCTCGCTTTGCATAAAGCATTTATTTTGGTAAAATGATGTTGGAGGAAAAGTATGAATTTACGATATTTTTTACTAGAAACAATGTTTTCCATACTTACACAACTGAGACATCAATGGATGTTAGATATGCGGGAAAAAATATCTGACTACATTTTTACTGTAATTTTGCAAAGGCACACTTTGCAGAATCAAAGAAATTTTGCAAGATCACAGATACTTGTAGCATAGATTTTTCTTATTATTTCAAGCTAACAGAAACTCAAAATCTCAGATTTTTTTTTCCTGTATCTATTACCATTACTGTTCTAACCACTAGCTGACAAGTAAAACTGTGGCTTGAGGCCACTGGGAAAATCCTGGTTTGCAATTACTGCTGCCACAAACCATGCTATCATTAAATGCCAAAGTCTACCTATAGGTCAAGGTCAGGCCAGGAAGATAACTGGTGAAGAAGGTAACTGTGATGGAGCAGATTACTCAGCTGCATTATATCATCAAAGAAATCAAGTTGAAGGAAGGAACTGAAAAAAAACCCTTCTAAACTGTAATGGTCATGTATAATGAAGGAGTCTCACTTGTAATCAAGTGGACTTTGTATTAATGATTGGTAAAATTTCAATCCCATCTTCTCTTCATTCACTGGGAGGTGTCTTACACAGCAAGACCACTTTGAACAAATAGCATCTTCTGTACCTGAGCTTGTGTAAGCAGAAAACATCTCACAAAACAAAATGCTTATGGTGTTTTATAGATGGCACAAAACCCATCCTGTTTTTCACTTCAGAAGACAACAATTCAGGATGTAATTGTCACTTGGCATAGTATTCACCCATAAAGCAGGACCATTTGAGATAACAGGAAAGGGATCAAGAAACTCAAAGATACTGAGTCCGTGCTTGTCTTGTTAGTGTATTTTTTCCAGATATTGATGTCCTGACATTTACTCTGACCTTATTCAGTGAGAACAAACATTGGCAGATGAACAGAAATGCTTCCATGTAGCATCTTTCCATAACAAAGCCCCATGCTATAAATGTTTGTGGAAAGAAGAAACAAGCTGTGGAAGTAGCACTTGCAGAGGGGCTATCAGCAAATGACAACTTGAAAATTTAATTCCTAGAATGCATCATGTGGTTTAGGAGGACAATATGTTCTAGAGCAACCTCCTTGTAAGGATAAGCAGCAAAACTGGCCTATATCTAAAAGCATAAATAAGGCAAAACTTTACTTGACATGTACAAAATAGAAAGATGTTTTAATATTATACCAGAAATCCCAAATAATGTTCTACAAAACTGTCACACAAAGCACGAGTGTGGGTCCATATTAATAAACATAACCAAAAAGTAAAAAAAACAAACCAAACCAAAACAAACACCACAAACATTGTTATGTAACTCATACACTTCTGTAAGTAACCAAATTCACACTTGTGAAAAGCGAAGTCAGCATAGCAAAACCAGCAGAAGTACAAACTTCATAGCATGGAGTAATAGCTCAGGTTTAACCCACGCAAAGAACCTGTGGTTTGGGAAGTAGCTGGGATTTATATCCAGTAGGCACTTCTTGTTATCAACATTGTTCGCTAGTGCAACTTAAAATGACGAGTTTCATGATATTCCGCTTTCCTACTAGGAATGTGGTTGGAGCCACCAGATATAAATCAGGTAATAATTTTCCAATTGTTATCAACAACATGAGGTTTTCTCTCTGTTTTTCTCTTTTAAGTCTTTCTGAATCTTGTTGTGTCTCATCTATAATGAAGCTGTGCATGACAGACACTAAGATTTATGATCAGTGGATGCTAACATAATTTAGCACTAGGGAATTGTAGAACAATATGGGAGGATAATGACATGGGTTTGTAAAGTCTGTATGATAAACAGCTCGGTTTCTTAATGTCGGCAATTATTTCTGGATGAGCAGGGAGAGAAGAGAACATTATTTAGAGAGTGGGCAGCTCTATACCAAAACTGAGCAATTTGGAGCAAGAGTTGTTGGGACAGTGCCTTTTACCAAACAGAGAAGTGATGCAGTCTATCAAGTATTGTCAGACTGGGTATTTTGTGTTGCTTTTAAAATGTGTTTTTTCTGCAATTGCAAGTTCCTGTAGGCATTTTTTAAATTAAACTTCTCATCTCTGAAGTATACAAATTTAAACCAAAATGGATTTGAAAGAACATCAGCAGTCAATCCATCATAAAACCAGGAACAACTCAAGATTTAAACACAAAACTACTCACATTTTTGGAAATTCATCTACCCTGCCGAAATCCAGGGTCCTGATCCATGTCAAACAGACTAAAGGAGTTAACCTGTGAGTGACAAACTACCCTTGACTGGGTCAGGTACACAAATAGAATTTGACTTTTGTCATATCATATCTTCTGTACTAAAAGAAGTTAAACGGAAGCATTGCCCTTATTGCTTACTACTTCTGCACTTTTTTTTTTCTAATTAATAGCTTCCCCTTATAATTATAGTAACATTCATGTCCATATCAAAATTAGACAATATAGGTTTTTTTAAGTAGCTATTCTGGGGACAGTAATGCTTCAGATATAAGCAATCAGCTCATGAAGCTTCTGATAGCTTCATGGGTTTTTTTAATACTAACCACTAGAGGGCAAAAGACATAGAAATAATTCAGATGTGGTCTTCTTTTATGTTTTTATGAGTATTGGAAGCTGCAGGAATAAGGCAGAGCTGAAGTAGCACCTACAAAGTTTTTTTCCTAGATGGACTTGGATGTACTTCAGATGTTTTGTATGGAACATTAACTTGCTATCTTCTCACAAACTGAAAAGAGAAAGAAATAATACATTTTGGCCACAGCTAACTACATTTATAGATGATTATTACTTCGATTTTGTGAGTGAAAGTGAAGTTGCTATTCACTCAAGAGTAATTCCCTTCAGGAATGTGAATGGGTTTTCAGACTCCTCTTTGCTAACCACCTTGTGAGTGGTGTGTGACACCAACCAGCTCTGTGAGAAACCTGGAAAGAAACTGCAACAACTGCAACTAATTTTGAACAACTGATTAGCAAACAGGTTTGTAGTGCAGCTTATCCAGCGATAACACATAAAGATTCTGCAGCTTATCAAATACAGCACTGGAGAATATGGCTTTGAACTCTGCAAGCACTTTAGAATAATCTTTCACCTGCTAATGTAACCGATTTGATGATGAAACATTTGCTTCCTACGCAGGCCATTATTTACTGTCTTGTAGGCACTCAGACTTCAGGTGATGCCTTTCCTCTCAAGCTTTAAAACACTCCCCTTTGGTTTTCTCTTATTACAGTGGTTCCTGTGAAAGAGACAAATCTTGAGATTCTGCAGAAAATCTGCATTAAAGTAATCCGCTCCCTGAAGTCGTGAGACTGCAAATATTTTTTTTTTTAAGAAGAACTCTGTTTTTTAGTAATTGCTACTGTGCACCAACACCATCTTTCAAATTTTATTTTGCACTATTTTCAATCCACTAAATACAGCTGTGAGTTCAAAGAACAACTACCCAAACAGAGAAGCCCTGATGTACCTTGCATTCAGTTTAAAAAGACTGTAAGATATCATTCTTAAAAGGGTATTTCTAATGAATGGATCTTCTTTCTCTTCTTATGTCCAGAAAAGAGAGTTTTACTTTGAGAACAAAATCATTTTTCTATTTACTGTCTCTAGTATTTTGTTTAAAAGTTTCAGCAAAAAAGTTTCGTATTTACAGTCTTGATTAATAGTGAAAGCCTTTGGAAGTTTCTGTAAATCTGTGAAAACCAGAATGTAACTACACACCCTGTAGGCAGCGCTGTGAGACCCAAGGAAACAATAGATATATGTTGGTATATGGAGAAGACCAGAGTGCTTGTTCCCTGTGTAACTCTACTCACTTTGTCCATTATGTGGACGAAATGTGAAAAATAATTTCCCATCTCTCCAAGGCTTTAAGCCCTGGAAAACAGTAGTAGAGATGTTGCTCACCTCCTGACTTTCAGTGTGGCTTGTTCGGTGTCATTGCACTGTAAACAGGAAAAGAAGACAGAGTAACTGAATATCAGTAAAAAAATATGTATGTGTCAGTCTTACTGGCAGAATTTAACAAGCCTTTGCTCTGTATTACATTTTAAGCTCTATCTTCTAGTCTTCAATACTAATTAGAGGTATGTGAACAGTGTCATTATCTTCTGGCAATAAATTGCAATACATATTCATGGTTACATGGATTTTATCTTCTGTGAAATGGTCCTTATAAAACCAGTAATAGTTGGCATGTCCTTAGAACATATCAGCAACTAATCCTCAAAATGATCAATGGAGAGAATGTCCTCTTTCCGATGTCTCTGTTTTCCCATTAATTATGCCTGATTTTCTGTTGGCACTTTCCTTCTTAATGCAATTCAGTTTTAGCCTATCTTTCCAAAGACTAATTAATAGGTGGGATCATTTATATTGTGTAGTGCAAATATTTTATAATCCACTAATCTTGACAAAAGGCAATGTCTTACCAATTTAAAAAAATGCATGAGGAGTAATGGTTCCCTGCTAATAATTTACTAGGTCATATCACCCAGATTGAAGTCTCTATCACACTTAAATTCTATTTGATTTCTTCCTTTGGAAGCTGCTACTCTTTCTTTATCTTTTACTGAGATTATTTTTATCCCAACAACTGGATCCCCTGCCAAAACCAGCTGCTTAGCAATAGGAAAAACAACAAACACAAGTTGCACTAAAGGAAATTCCACCTGGATTAAGCTAGAATTTCTCCATGTTATGAATGGTTACACAGCAGAACAATTTGCCCAGGGAGAATGGAAACTCGGCCCTGTCCAAAACAGCTGGAGAAGGCTCTGATCCAGCTCTGAAGAGAGCCCTGCTCATGTGGCTGATGATTACTCCAGTTTGCTCAGAAAAAGAGGCGATGTGGAGCAGGTATGAGGAGACAGGGCTACGTTCAGAATATCAAAGTACTTTAACCAAAAAACTCTAACTATCCTGCTTTTTACACTGGTGGCATACCAGTTTCCCCCGTGTATTCCAGTGCTTTTACACACATCCTAGCAAAGAGAAGCTCCAGCCAAACCCATAGTGGTGTCACATAATTTACGTGTATTTAATTTTCAAACTCCCAGAGCTTGTGCAAGGGAAGAGGTAAAGTTGCTGTACCTTACCAGGTAGTGTTTAATCAAAATTAAGAACAAAAAAAGCAGTGATCATAATCAGATTGTAGAAAATGAAAGGATAAAGTTAAACTTACTTCTACTCGCCCTCACTACTTCTCTGGTTAATCATTGATCTTAAGAGAAGTTTGGGTCAAGATTTTAGCAACAGGTAAATCGTTGATCTCTAGGTAACGCTTTGATAAAATTCTTAGGTTTTGCTTTCTGGTTGGAGCAGGTCAGATAAAAACTGATGTGGGCAGACACTCCTGCTACACTCCAGGTGAAGTAAAAGTCCTTTTTTGTGTTTGCAGCATCAGCAGCTTCGGACTGATATATTTCCTTTTCTGTTAAATAGAAACTGCAGTGTAAAAAGACACACTGGTATTTATTGGAACTTCAAGCCTGCTGAGGTTTTACAGATTCGGATAGTTTGCTAATCACTATCAACTAAAAAGGCTGCCTCATTCTTGCATAAATTAATCATAATGATACACTCCACTGCAGGGCCTCCTCAAAATATTTATTTTGAAAAAACCTTATCGTATTTAGTCCAAGAGTGGTACTTACAGTAACGGTCAAGGTTTTTAAACTGCTACAATTTTAACCATTTTTCTAAGTATCTTCTTATCTTGGCAAGACCATGGTCACCAGTGGCTTAGTGTCTGGTAACTATCCAGCAGGTTCTGAAAGGCAAGAATGGAAAAGCAATACCTAAAAGTTACTTTGAATGCCTGGGAGACTGGAAGTACACAACATTCCTCTGAGACTTTCTTAAGATTATGACTGAAAATAAAAGTATTCATTCCATGTTACTGTGAGAGAGAATAACCCATCTCTTACCCAGTATCCTGTTCCTGCAAACACTTGGACGTCAGGACGATCTCCTGAGCTGAATTCCTGTCTAGATTTATGCCAATGGCAAGGCTCCTGCTAAGTTAAGTATTATCAGGTGCTCATTTATAGTGTTCCTAAATTCCAGAATATTTTCAGCAAGAGAAGCTGCATGCTTTAGTTCTGTACCACGTTAACTGAGACTTAATACTCCTCTGTGTCTTACCTGTGCACTGAATATGTCTGTGGCAGCGGTTTAGTTTCTCAAAGCTCACTATCCAGTTCTTCTTTTACTGTCCACTCTTTCGAAATTAATTAAGATATTGGCCACTACTGCGAAAGAAGGATGTGTCTATTTCTGTAGTCTAACGATGAAGTAGTACCCCAGCACTACTTGCCATACAGCAAATCTTGAAAAATAGCAATGCCCTGAAGTATTTATCACAGAATAACATCCCACAAAGGAATAATACATTTTCTAATCTCATCTGGCAGATACTCCACCCTCACTCCAAACATGTTGCAACCTCTCTGCTCCTTTAATACTTTGTCCTACTTCCTCTTTGCTTTTTTTTTCAGTGGGCCTTTTTCAAGTTCTGACTTTTCTGTTTCTTTTAGGACTATAAAAAAATATCTGGTGCCTCTATTTGGAGCTTATACCTAGTTTCACAACAATGAACACAAAAAAATCCTCTTTCTCAGTGTCATCTTTTCTCAATTCAGCTACCTAAACAGATAATTCTCATTCACTAAAAGCAAAATATTAACATATTAAAGAAGGTGATTGATGCCTGCTGATTTCCAATGTAGTTTTTTTTTCTTTCTCATTTCAGACATAGTTTTTGATTGTCATATGTTTTCAATCTGCACTAATTTAAAATGTTGCCCCTCTGCAGCAGAAAGAAGTTTGGCTTTAATGATTCTTGCTGTGATCAGTGCTGCCCAGATTTTTCTTTCCAAAAGCCACACCCTGCTGGTGCTTTTTTATTTGCCTGGTGCTTAGACTAATGAAACAAAATTCAGCTGAAAGCATCAAACTAACATTATGACTTTTTTTTTTTTTTTTTGAGTTGCATATTTCTCTAAAGTTACTCATTTGCTCGCAAAGCACAATAGTACTGAAGAGCCAGGAACAGCTTTGTTGAATCATCAGGTTGCTTAGAAGTCTTCACAATATTGTCAAAATTAAACTCAGAGAAATGAAAAACATCCCTTTTAAAAAAAATCTGAGTATTTGTGGAAAAAATATTCAAATTACTGGAAAAGGTGGACTGTGCGTCTCTTCTTGCTGATGTTATTTCTTGACTGCTCTGAAGAGCAAATAGGCCTCAGGGGTAGCCTCACTGAAAAGGACTGGTTAAGTAAAATGGCCTCATCTACTATTTTTACAACCATCTTATATGGGCTGCCAAGGGCAGTATCTGTCCCGTTGTTGCTGTAAAGCTGATTGAATAAATCCTTAAGGATCCTTAAGGATTAAACTTAAAGGATTTTTTTTTTTTTTCAGAAAACTGGTTGTGTGGGAGAGAACGTAATATAGAATGCAACCAAATCTCCACATTCTTTTAAGGAAAACTGAGACTTCACACAGTTGAAATGTACTGAAATAATAATAATATATGGGAAGAGTTACATAATTTAAAACTTCTGGGGTTATAATGATACTAAAATAGTGATGAAGTTTAGTAATGTGGAAGTATCTGTTTTCTGCAATTTTAAAATTGTAACCAGTTCATAGTTAGACATCTTTTCCACCTTTCAATGTGTGACTCCTTCAGTTGCCATAAAATATACCTCTGTTTAATCTGAAGACATTGTTGTAATTTCTAAAGATATACACTCTGCAAAACCAATTTTGCAGTAGCTCACTGATAGAGTTCTGAATAAGTGTAAAAAACAATGTGGTTACTTCTAGGATTAGGCTAGAGGATTTGATAATGCAATTTATGCTGTCATTGCATGAAGAATTGATTTTTTCCTCCTACTGTAGATTTGTAAGTAGCAACATTTTAAAAAACTGTGCTGTGCTCTGAAAACCTATTCTTCCAAGAACCATGCACCAAGCCAGACAAAATTGTTGTCTTGTGTATGCAGATTCTCACCTTGCATACACTAACGTGAAGCTATATGAATTACAGAACACTGACAAGAAGTAAAATATCTCTGCTCTGCAGGTCTAGGGTGGGGAAAAATACAAGATCACTCTGCTTCATGTATTGTTTGCCATAGGTACAAGCTGCCGCCTGGAAAGCTAACAGTGCATAGGGAATGTTTGCTTTTCCTTCCCAGCCAGTAGTTGTCTTTGATCAAATAAGCCCAGAAATGTTTGTAATAAAGTAGAAATACCCTCCAAGAACTTACTGAAGGATATGCAGAAAATCTTTCAGTCAAGCTCCAAAATCAACTACCACGAAAGGCAGTAGCAGATTCTTCTTCAGCAGGAAGAAAGGCAAGTTTTGATGCAGCACTTTCTTAATTCTGAGCCATGTAGTCTTAAGAAAAAGTTCCCAGTTATGGATTACCTCTAAAAAGAACAAGAGAGATTGACACTGAAGGTCTTTCATGGCTACAAACGAGTGATTTGTGGGCACATTGTGCTCAGAGCACAAATAGGACCAGGAATTTGAAGCACCCCTAGCTGACCAGGATATACATTTATTATTGGTCTGGTGTAATGAAGATAACGTGATAAAGATCACACACTGGGAGTTTTTCTTTTGCACTGTCTGCTGAACAGTCAGAAACCTCTTCCTGCAGCCAGCCAACTATTGATCCACCTCCCTACTGCCAGAGGTGCAGTTAATGGGAATTCCACAGGCAAATAAAAGCTACGTTTTGTCTTCATTTTCATCTGAAATATGAGCTGGTCTCTCCAGACAGTCATTTATTACTCATTTTATTTTATTGATGTTTATGAGGTGAAGCATGAAATGATTCTCAAATGTGGTTTAATGGAGGCAACAGTGGATATTGTGACCGTGACTACTGCTGCACCATCAGCTGCGTTAAGACTGTAAATCAAGGTTTTCTTTCCATTTATCTTTGGGGCAGAATACACTAGAAAGTATCCTTAAAATGCAACTGTGCTGTAGTTGAAGAAACATATCGATTTGTCCATACAGGGACTGAGGGGGGAAAAAAGTGCCCAAAGGCCTTAGCAACAGCAACAGAACAGTACAGTGTTTCCTATTACTTTACATTCAAGGGCTTTTCCCCGCACCACATCTTAGAAATAATTTGCAAAATAGTCTTTGTCACTTGCTTTTAAATATTTTTCTCACTGAGTTATTACTAACAAAATGAATAGAAGGAAGAGCTACCACACACAGCAAGACGAAAAGCCAAGGCACTCGATTCATTTGTCAAATGGTAAATGACGATACTGTGGGGAAGTATTTTTTATATGCAGTTATTAACTCATAAGCTACAATATATCCCATCTCATTTCAGTAACAGCTGATGTCTTCATTTCCCCCTAGAAACGCCTGCAGGTCCCATTAGAAGAATCATAAATAATACATGTTAATGAGATATGGATTGAAGATCTTGGAAAAGCTGACATTTTCATCCGTCATTCTAAATGATGTTTAACAATGGATTACCAGCCAGTAATTCCTCTGATATGAGATTAAATAAAATAGCAGGCTGTTTCAGCAAGCTAGTCCAAGGGTCTAGCAATAAATCTGTTCAATTATTTTATTATCAATCTGTTTTTTGCTGCTAAGGATATTATTATTTCATTTAGACTTGTTCATGCATCATAGATTATTTTATTTCAGTCAGTCAATGGGAGAAACTGGAGTATTTTACTCCCAGAGCTACAAATAGCCCAGCTTTGAGAGAGCACAGTACGTGCAGCTCAGTAAGCCTCAAGCAGACAGAAAAAAAGCTACCAGGCTCCTGTCAGACCAAAAATGCATTGTGAAAACCACATTTTAGAAAGCAGCATTTTGTTTTCAACCTAGTTTACTTCACTTATCTGAAAAGTCTCAACCAAAAGGTACTACCTGAGAAGCTGACCCGTTGAAATGGAATTATTGGATCCTCTATGATTTGTTCTTCACCTTCGTCCTGTCGTATATTGAGAATTAGGTCATTCAGGCTGTCTTCAGTCTGGGAAATTAAAATGCAAATAACTGTAACAAAAAGGGTGCTTTTTTTTTTTCCCCTGCCTCATGCTAGGGAGGAGGGACAGCATGCGAAGTTCATTAGTAGAAGCCTATCACCTTACAGTCCTGATAGACTTCCCTTCCTTGCAATGAAATAAAAATGAAATAAAAGATGTTGCACTTCCCTCAGTGCCCATGTTCTCTCCAGATTGTTTTGTAACAGCAGATAGTACTGCAACACGGAGCATGTCTCATGCCCAGCTAAGCCACCCGTATATGGGGGAACTTTTAGATGGGTAAGTTTTCACCATCTATCCCAGACCATAACGCAGTGAAGCAGTCTGTGGAAAACACATCGCACACTATCATATCATTTCTGTAAAAGAAGGAAGGATGAGAATGATGGTTCTTCCACTCTGCAAACACCAGAAAAGTGACAGCCTTGCAGTGGTAAGTTATAATCCATTCCTTTCTCCAACTTTGATCCAAAACCTGCTTCACAGGTTTTTGCAGACCTGACCCTTTCCCTGTGCTTACGGGCATCTCCAAAATAAAGACATCAATAAGGTAGGATTTTCCTCAAAAGCAAAACCACAAGATAACATACACTGTAGTTACGGAAACTATGCACTGAAGTGCAGTATCTAGATGGAGAAATGCAAGGAACACAGAGTTTATTTCTTCCTCAGTTTTATCACTCAGGTGTCAACCAAGAATTAAAAGCTGCTGAAGCACAGTGGAAAATTTCCCCCAGTTTCCTGGAGGAAAGTCTCCTCCCTGACATTCTTGTTTCTTAGCCCATCGGATAAGCTTTTATCTGATAGATGGAGGCAAGGACAGGTTGCAGAACACTGCCCCCATGGAATCATAACCTAAGTATCTATGCAGGGCTGGACTAACTTAGCACTAAAGAAGGTGGTACGGGAATCAGTGTGGATAGGTCTTAAAACAAACAAACAAACAAACAAACAAACAAACAAAGCCAGTTTGATTCTCATCATTAGTCAAAAAGGGAAGGAGAATCGTTAGAAGTTATCGGGACAGGAGTGGAAATAAAATTCAGACGTTGTTATATCACTTCATTGACTAACATCACCCATTCAAAGAAGATATAGCAGAATTAAGAGATGCAATGAAATCAGGAGTCGAGCCAGGCCTAACTTTTTGAATAAATATTTGAAAAATTTTATCTCCAGCACAGCCAGATTCCAGCTACTGGTGGCTTGAAAAACCTCATCCTGTTAACACACTAGCAGCTAACTGCTAATTTTAAAAAGACAATAAATACATCACAGAGGTCTCACTGCAAGGATGCACAGCACTGCAGATTTTCATTTGGGGCACCTTGACAGTGTTTACTTTGTACGGATTTCTAGATATATTCATGTTATTGATCTCTTAGCCCTTGACAGTCAAAACAATCACTCTGAACCCTGAAGATAAACCCCAAATCCAGATAACTCAGTTGAAGGACAAATTCCACTTGTCATGTCCAAAGCCATGTACAGAAACCGCCCCACCTGAGCACGTTTATGACGAGGTTGCTCCCAGGGCACAGGCTCCCACAGCTGTGTTTGGCCGGTCTCACAGTTTAAAGTTTCTCTGAAGATCCTGGCGCAAGGAACACGGCTACCAAGGGAAGTTCTCAGACAGACAGGCTCCTTATTGGGTAAAAAATAAGTAGTTTTTATATTGCAGAGGCATAAGGGATCATAGGACATCATCACTTGGAGCAGACAATGGGTGTTGTTAATATCCATTTTCTAACTGGGACACCCAATAGATGATGATTTCTATTTCCTTAGACCAATTTTTATTTTTCAGGACTGCTTTCCTTTTCTTCCAGGTAGAACAGCCAATAGCTGTTGCCAATTTCTACCTTCTCAGGATGTATCCCCCCTTTTCCCAACTATTTTTCGCCTTTCCAGACAATAAGTTGCTGTTACAGTTCTTTAGTTTTGTGCTTATCAATGGTATCACAGGATGTCTCCAGTTTATCAGTACTGATTCCATTCAAAAATGCCAGCTGTGCTTCTCAAGGATGTTCCTGGTTCGCAGGCTGCTGGGGCTTTTCTCTGTCAGTATTTCAGAAGGCATCTTCTTCTGTTCTGTATTTTTCCTTTTATAACCAGGTTGCTTTTGTGGCTGCTCCCGTCAGTTGCTGAGGTCTGCTTAGTCTTTAATAAATTGACAATGCTTGACTCAGAAAAATGGTATTTTGCAGATGCTACAGGATGACTGGAAAAAAAGGTGTTCTAAAGACGTAAAAATGCCATGTCTTCAGCACACAACTGTTTTTACCTCCTCTTTTTACTTTTCTTCTGATTCCCACCTTGCCATTTTTTTAACAACAGGCTGTATGACATTTCCTGAAGCTACTAAAATTTCCCTTGATACAAGAAGCTGGTAACTCATGTACTTGCTCTGAAAAGCAAGGAATTCAATCTCTGAACTGTAGCACTGGATTGCTTGTAAATAAATATGAAGGAGCCTAAATAAGTTGCCTGATTGCATTTTTAAAAATATTTTTTTTCCATGCTATGTTGTCACATCAATTTTGATTCCTCAGTTTCTGTGATTTCCATGTTTAGGCCAGACTTACAAAGGCTGAAGTCTGCTTATTTGATGTAAAAACAATAATTCTAACAACAACACGAAAGGATCAATGGGAACGTTAGATTTTTTCTGATGCTGACCAAGGCTGCTAGGCTTTGAAGAGGAAGTGTGTGTGAAGAGCGGAAGCCTAGTTCTCTTTCCTTTGCAAGGCAACCCCATTTCTCATGCCCTGCAGACTTCCTGGCAGCCCCAAGGGTTGATTTACAGACCCAGTGGGAGAAGATGATAGTCATCTAACACTTTGCATGGTTGTGAGTTCCTAATTTTACTGACTGCTACAGATATAGTTTCACACATTTTAACATTTCTTCTGCAGGAAAGAATATTCATTTGTATACTCAATGCTAGTTAGTGGTTTTTGAACCATCTGTGCCAATATGCAAAAAGGTCCTTGGTGCAGTGCAGATTTAGGGAGATAAGCCCTCTTCTCTTCCTGGCAGGAATTACCTTCCACCATCTTAGTGAAAGCAGGGAGAAAAGGATGAAAAGTAGCAACTGTCTGTGTTTGTTTTCCTGCACAGCAGTAGCTGGTCCAGTGCCCTTGACTTTCTTGCACCCAGACTTCCTTCTGGGTTGCACAAACAGGATGCAGTTAGTCCCCTGCAAACACAATGGTGCCAGAGCAAACAGCTCCTAATTGAGAATCTTAGCAGCAGCACCCATTGCCTATTTATAGCCTGCACACTCCAGAAACATCATGGAATGGAGGAACAGACCAAGAAAGCAGGAGTACAGATGGCTGAGGCTGAGGTGGCATTTTCTTGCTGAGCCAGTTCTTGCCTTTCGTAACATTGATGAGCTAATAGGCTTAGCACGGATGAAATAATAGGCCAAGTGTGCTGTAGTGCTAGCTAAAGACCACTAAAGCTTCAAAATGTAGCCTACTAGGTAAATGTTGATCTGGTTACCTCCAGCTCCTTTCTGCAGTACATGCATTCAGTTGGGCAAACAAAAGCCCCGCGAAGCTGTCATCAGCCAAGATGAGAAACTCACTGCCAGACACCCAGAGAGAGAGTTTGGATACCTCTGACAAGCACCCCCGCATCACCACCAAATGGCCCTTCTGTCACCCCCTCAGTGTGGGTGGCAGGGAAGTCCTGGCTTGAGGCACAACATTACTGCAGCCTGCGGGGAAGTTCGTAGAATCATAGAACCATTTTGGTTGGAAGAGACCCTCGGGATCATCAAGTCCAACCATAACCTAGCATAACTTCTCCCATTACAGGAGACCGGAGCAGCCCCCCGTCACTTTGCACTCCTCTCTCCCTCTCGCCTAGCTTGCTCACAATTTGGCCAGCTGCTTTGGAGTTTTACATGTGACATCTATTCCAAAAGAAAGAGAGATGCACCAGTTCAGTTACCAAACTTTTGTTACCTTGTGTTGCACTTTTCCAGAAATACCCCTTTCCCCTGACTCTCTTAAATCGGTAAAAAAATGGATCTGTTTCACTTAAAGGAAGTGTCTGCCAACACTGAAAAAAAAAAAGGTAGTATTCACCTTCAAGGCATCTGAGACAGATTTTATCTCATTCTTCAGTAACTGAGATAATTTTTAAAAGCCACAGCAAGGTGAGTTCCCTTTCTTGGCCGTATTTGTCCAGCATTGTCAGTTATACTCGCACACAGCTGCTAGTACCACATCCAGGTAAAGCTTCTGCCTCAACAGATGATTTCTGAGTAGGTTTTTGTTAGCTTGTCTGCCCCACCAGTAACTGTATCAGGAAATCTAATAGTGCAGAAGGTTAGAAAGACATGGAGTAATCCTTCCTTCCTTTCTTTCATTGCAGCATGTTATCCTTCATCTAGGAAGACAAATACTCATCTTCTTTGGTCAGAATTGTAAATCTACTGTATCTCCTTGTGTTAGTAGCTCAGTTTCTTGTTAGATGTGCATGAATACATAAATGAAGATAACACTAGTGGTGTCACTGTGGGTTGTTGAAAATACAGTATTACTTTCATTTCAATTGTTGTAACTCAGCAACATTCCTGCCTGCCGCACCTCCTGTTTAAGCCTCCTATTTTCTCAGCCATTACTGAAATGGCAGCATTACACCGATGGTTCTCAGTCACTGGGGGTGTTTTCTCTGAGCTGATGTTACAGAACAAACCTCGTCTCCAAGAAATAAAATGATGCTATTTATGAATCTTAACTAATTAGTCTTTATTATACTCTTACCTAACACAAAACCTGGGAAATTTACCCTAGTGAAGTTAACCCCTGTAACCCCTGTGTGGGGCTTACCTGCACTGGGTATTTCAAAACAGCACCCATATGCTGGTCAAGGCAGGTGATTCTGCCTCTCTGCTCCGCTCCTGTGAGACCCCACCTGGAGTCCTGTGTCCAGCTCTGGAGCCCTCAGCACAGGACAGACATGGACCTGTTGGAGAGGGGCCAGGGGAGGCCACAGAAATGATCAGAGGGATGGAACAGCTCTGCTGTGAGGACAGGCTGAGAGAGCTGGGGTTGTTCAGCCTGGAGAAGAGAAGGCTCCAGGGCGGCCTTACTGAGGCCTTTCAGTTCTTAAAAGGGGCCTGTAAGAAAGGTGGGGACA
>VWYH01000313.1:517583-600371 GCA_013399365.1 Pampusana beccarii
GGGTTGGACTAGATGACCTTTGAAGGTCCCTTCCAACCCAAACTATTCTATGATTCTATGATTCTATGCACCATGTCTTCGGCAGGATTTTGTACTGGATTGCCTGCCACAGGGTAAAAACAAGATAAGTTATGCAGAAGTGATAAAAGAAACTTTGTGGAGATTTTCTACCATGCTGAGCTATACAACTGAAAACCATTACAACCACTCATCAAAACAGAGACCATGTGTTTCTGTGTAATTATTCTCATCCTTTTTTTTTGTACAGCAACCATAACAATAGGTTCTGCATGTGTTGCCATAATACAGGTTATCGTGTTTGTATTTTGATCTAGTAATTTTGGATATGTCTTATCTGTTCTTGTATCAAACTGACTTCCAAACCCGTATATGATGTCTGATGTTTATAGCTTTAATCTTCCATGCACTTCCTCTTTGTAAAACAAATTTTTATTAATTACAGTTTCAGATTACTCCTTACAGCCGAAAGTATACATATGCTTTTATCCTTTAGGTATAAATTTTTAGTCATGATAGTGTAGTTTTCTGCAGTAACTGTGGTTTTGCCTGCTAGTGTTTTTTCCATTTTTTAAATCTCTTTATTATTTATCTCCGTAGATGTTTAACATTTCTTTGTTTTGTTCTATCTACATCTCTTTTATTATAGTAAGTTCAAGTTCTTTTGATATAGAGATGTTTAAGACTGGCTGGATCCTCAGAAGAAGTTGCTTCTCTTGATACCTGAATCAAAGTATTAATAAAATAATGCCTCAAATAGTACATGATTTCCACAAGGTCCACTGTTGCTGTTATTAATAGGAGAGAATTATTGCATTTTCTCACATTCACATGTCTGTATAAGTCCTTTGGGATATATAGATGCAATTATATTATGTTACTGCATCAGGAAAACAAATCACAAGTTGTAGCCCAATAAATCTTTTGCTTAGTTTAACTTTGTTGTTTCTGTCCCTTTAAGTTTTAGTTGCCATATTCAGCAGATATTTTACCTTTTACATAATTGATTAAATTAAGAGGCAAATTAATTGAAGGGCTCTGACTGCTCTTGATTGTCACCACTTTGGATGCTTATTAAGTGGTTTAAAGTATATTTAATTAAGGATGTATTGCTTCACATCCAAGAATCAGTAAAACATTTAGCACTTATGTCTTCTTAAATTTATTTAAGTACTATCACTTTTTTTCTGTAGTTACAGAAGGAGAGTTTTAAAGGCTGTATGCATAATTTCCTCATTCTGAAAGAATGACAAACCACTAATTGCACTGAATATAGTCTTGTTCTTGCCTGTCTTTTATGATTAGAAAAATGAATTGGTCCTTACAAAGTGTTATGTCTTTGCTTGTTCCTAATAAAAATATTATGTTGTCACTCACTACCTGTTTGAAAGATTAAGAGAGACTGTGGATCAAAGGAGGTCAGCTAGTAAATGTTAGTAAATGTGTTTGGAGTTTAGGCATTGAGTTGTGCACTGCTCAGAACCCTTTTTTCTCTCTTCTTTTCCCCCCAAATTAAAAACCTATCCTAGAAAAACAGTCTTTTTCATCCTTCCAAAATAGTCCCAAAGGTGTAGCCACATAAACAAAACCAGCAATAATAAAGAAGGCCACGTAAACTGGAGTTTCTTGTGAGTTTGTTGTGCTTTCCTCTTCTCCAACATCTTTAGAAAAGTTAAACCATCACCTCCTGCCTGCACCTTCCCCACAAATCCTTTGGCTGTAACTACCAAGGAGGTGGAGGAGGAGACGTAAGTGATGAAAGCAAACCCTATGACATTTCTTTGAAGGCTCTTGGTGAGGAAGAAGAGAGCACACAGCAAGTCAGACAGTGTGACTGTGCCAACCCCATTTTAAACCTGGAAGGAAAATCCTGGCAGTTGTGGATATTTTTCACTTTTTAATAGAAATATTTATTTGGGAATACAAAGAATAGATCATGGGCCCAACATGAGTTTAAAAAAAAAAAAAGCATCAGTGACTTCCCCTTGTTTTTGAAGCTGAGTTATTACACAATAATGGGATATGTTGAGAGTAATCAGGACATGACATCCTTCCCAAAACAAGCCAGTCTCTTTTGACTTTAGTAAAAGGAATTTGGGGTTTGATGTTTAAAGAAGCGAAAGCGGAACTAGAGATTTCTGCAACTGATTTCTGTGGAGATGCATTAACATCCTGAGGTTTATCTGCTTGTTTATTAAGGTCACCCAGGCCTCCTGTTAAATCAATGGAAAACCACACCTACCTCAGGTGTCTCCATTCCTGGGACGAGGAGGGGCTGGATCTTATTCAGGGGCTTTAGACTGGACATGAGGAAGCATTTCTTTACCCAGAGGGTGATCAAACACTGTAACAGGCTTCCTAGAGAGGTGGTCAATGCCCCCAGCCTGTCAGTGTTTAAGAGGCATTGGGACAATGCTCTTAACAACGTGCTTTAGCTTTTGATCAGCCCTGAAGTGGTCAGGCAGTGGGACTATGTGATTGTTGTACGTCCCTTCCAACTGAAATATTCTATTCTACTCTGTTTCAGGGTAGGGATCCATAGATCTGTCTTCTGTTGCCCTAGAATCACAGAATGTCCTGAGTTGGAAGGGACCCACAAGGATCATGGAGTCCAGCTCCTGTCCCTGCATGTGACAACCCCACAGTTCACACCATGTGTCTGAGGGCCTTGTCCAGTCTCTTCTTGAACACTGTCAGGCTTGGGGCCGTGACACCTCCCTGGGGAGCCTGTTCCAGTGTCCACCACCCTCTGGGGGAAGAACCTTTTCCTAATGTCCAACCTAAACCTCCCCTGGCACATCTTCCTGCCATTCCCTTGGGTTCTGTCATTGGTCACCAGAGAGGAGATCAGCACCTGCCCCTCCTCCTCCCTTTGTGAGGAAGCCCTAGACCACCCTGTATTGCCCCAAGCCCCACTCACCATGTTTACAGGGTTCAAGACAAGAGCTGGGAAGAACAATGTCCAGACACACTCCTTCCCCGGCGCTTGGCTGTCTGGAGCGTGCGGCCAGACATGTTAAGCTAAGCAATAATGGCATCAGTGGAGCTTTCCTTGCTGGGCAGGTAAGGCTGCAGGGTTGTGCCACTGCTGTTTGCCTGTGTGACAAGCTGCTCTTTTTTTGGTTTTGTTTTTTTTTAAGTTGCATTAGTTGCAGGTGCCCAGGAGCTGGGGAGGGGGCTGCAGGGGCCTCTGTGAGGAATGGCCAGGGCTGCCCCATGCCAGACAGTTCCAGCTGTCTCCAGTGGACCCACTGCAGGGCACAGCTGAGCTCTGCAGCCAAGGTGGTGGCTTCTCAGAGAAAGTATATCTAAGACAAGGCAGAAACAGCTGGGCAGGCAGAGGAGGAGGAAAAAAAACAGTGAGAAACAGCAGAGGGAACACCCAGGTCAGAGGAGGTACTCCATGGCAGAGCATATACTGCCTGAGCCCGTGGAGGACCCACAGGGGAGCAGAGAAGTGGGAGAGGGAGGGCACAGCTGAGAGGCATGTTTGTGTGCCAGCCATAACCCCCTTCTTGTCACTCCTTACCTTGCTGAAGGGACAGTGTAACCTGCAGCAATAACAAGGGGGAGGAGAGGAGCCTGTGGTGGCATTGATGCTGGGAAAGAGAAAAGGTGTTTCCCCTAGATATTGTAATGTTCTTCTTCTTGCTTCCTAATACCCAAATCAGTAATACATGTATATTACTTGGCATAAATTCATTTCCCCAAATCAAGTTTATTTCGCCCATGAGGGTAACTGGTAAGTGACCTCCCTGTCTTTATCTCATCCCATGAGCTTTCCTGTTTCTGTTTTTCCCCATTTCCTCTTCCCACCTCACCGGGGAAGCGGGGACTGAGTAGCTGAGTGGGAGCTTGGTGACCAGCTGGGGCTAACCGGCCACAGAAGTCCAGCAAAATACAAGCTGTTTATAAGCTTTGGGCTTAAGACCAAAGATGCACAAGTAAAGGAATTCAGGCTGTCAGTCACTGTGTTCACTTTGTGTCATTGACATGGGCTGGCTGTGCTTCTTCTCCATGTCTGTGCACTGAACTTCACATCAGAAAGTTAGGACACTTTTCATTTTAAACCAGGTTAGTACTTTGTATAGCTATGAAATGACAGTTTATACAAGATTGATTACACAGTTCTTTGAGTAAGAAAGTCTGTTTGATCTTTGCAAAGTCAGTGAGACCTTGAGCTGCTCAGGCTTTGCACAACAGTTTACAAGAGCATTGTTTCTAGAGGCTCACTGGAAAAATAACACAATTTAATCTGCAACTCATGTCCAGGTTAATAAACACAAAGGTATATACTATCCCACATGAACAACTTCCATGCATCTGCCTGTATAATTTTCTTGTTGAATAGAAGGCATATCATTCTTAAACCTGTTCAATATAAGTTTAATTCCTACTTAAAAAAAACCTTATTCTGCAAGAATCTTGTCATTCTTTGCTCAGCTCCTTGCCTGAAGGAGTATGTGTATACAACACAAACTTCAAAAGCTAATACAAAACATCCTACAAAAGACAGAGTTGCAAAGGATAATGGAAATCACAGACTCATAGAACAGTCTGGGTTGGAATGGACCTTCAAACGTCATCTAGTCCAACCCCCTGCAATGAGCAGGGACATCTGCAACTAGATCAGGTCGCTCAGAGCCCAGNCCTGTTCAAGCCCTCTGATCATTTTTGTGGCCTCCTCTGGACCCTCTCCAACAGCTCCATGTCTGTCCTGTACTCAGGGTGCCAGAAATAATTACAAAAGAAACAAAGCAGGCATAATAAAAGTATTCTTAAAATAAAAAAGAAGCATTTATTATTAGATTATAATACACGCCAAAATAAAAGTGAGTTTTAAATCACCAATTATGTTTATGAATTGTATTTACAGGTTTTTCATCCCATTTTAAGCCTAGAATTTGTTTTTGTATGTGTGTGCATTGCTAAAATAAATTTTAAAAAACGTGATTCAAGAACAGATGCATACTATGAAGTAAAGGGATCCTTGGCTTGAAATGGAGCCATTCCAGCAAAAGGGCAGAGAATGCATTAGGGTTGAAAATTTAAATACATCCTATTTAAACTGCAAGGGTAAAATTTCATAAAAACAAGAACAGGTCACCTAAAAATTAACAATGCAAGACTTTTTTTTTTTTTTTTTTACAATATCACATCAAACTTACACAGAAGACCCCAGTGATCACTAGGGAATCTGCCACAGTCTAGTTTTTCCAATCCAATTAAGTCCATACTTCGTGGAATAATATGTCCCCCGTCTGCTGCAGGCCGAAGGTAAACGCGATCAAACCTCAACTTGCACTTGTACTCTGCGTTCAGGTTGGTATTGGAGTAGGTGTCCCAAGTGTAGCGGCAGTGTTGAGGTTTACCCAAAAACTCCCAGATATCCATGATGTTGTTAGGTAAGTTACCCAGTTTAGCAACCTGAAAGTAGAAGGGAAGGGAAAATCCACAAGGTACTGAATTCACAAATTTTACCTTCAAAAACACACTGCTTTTTTTCTGCAAAATATGAGTTGTTAAAAACAAAGATATGGGAGACATTTCTAAATTGTGGTATTTCTCAGGATACTCTAAAGCATGACCAGTTCCTATCGTACTTTCTAAATCCAAAACATGTTACAAAATAAACATTCAGCTCTGAAATTTTGAGGCATGGGGGTCAACACCATGTTCTTAGAAATAATGTCATTCCAGCTCACTGCAATGAAATTTCATGATAGGGAAAGATGAAACACTGACCTTTCAGTAATAATGCACAAATTTAACTTTTCATATCAGCAGTCAAAAACAACTTGTAATTTTGAAAATCTCTGTGATGGGGGATTAATTTTAAACTCCCAAGATCTATTTCTCCAGAACACCCTCTTCTTTCATTGACTCTACAAGCACTAACTCTCTGAGAATCAGAGTTGAGCAAGTAAAGATCAGGTTCTTAAAATGAGAAGATGCTTTTGAAGTTGAAACTTCATCCACTACCCCTCCATCTCATAAGATATAAATATTACAAATAAAGTATTTTGTTATTTGTGGGGGGAGCTCTTCATATACATGACCTCAGCTATAACAATGCCTCAGCATAGCAACACTGCAGCTTCTACTTAGTCGTGCTTCCACTTTTTAAGAATAAATGTTGCATATCTCCGTTCTGCCTAAGCAGGTCATTTCTCATAAAGGCAACAGAAAAGCCTGAGAAGATTTTGTCAGGGTACCTTCTCAAAATAACAAAGTTGCTTATTTCTATTTACCTCACTGTCCCTGAGGTTTGTATCCCCTCCAAATATAACAGTGGTGGACTCAGACTCCTTCTGCATTTTGTTTAACACTATTTGCAACTGCTTCATACGCTCCTTAGAGTGATCTTTAGTGCTCTCCAGATGAGAAGTCATAAGGCAAAGTTCATTACCAGATATGCTCACCTGTGAGTGAAACAAAGAGGCAATGTTACTATCCACATCAGGATAAGAAGTTCAAAGACAAAATCACGAAGTAAATTACTGATTGACAAAGCTCTGGTTAATATTAGCTTTACATTGAAGTAAAGTGGCTAACAAGTGGCTAACAGGCTTTTAGTTTTGTTTTCAGAGGTTATGAGACTTGGAATCAAAGTACATCCAGTAACTTATATACAGATTTAAGTTTGTTAGTATCAAACGCAACTGGGTTTCTGTGTTTGGAGAAGTTTTTCTGCTGTTTGAAACTGCCACAGAGTCAAGCCAGTCCACCCTTTCCTGGGATTCTTTGTTTTGAAGGGAGAAATACAGCTGTTGAGTACATACTGACTCACATGCACAACCAAAAGGTTCCTCATCATAGAGGTTGTTGGAAAAGGTATTATCTCATGTTTCAGTATCTTCACTCTTGATTTCTTCAACATTATGACAGTGAAATAGCCATCTATGTTACCTAAAGAAGAACAGGGGAAAAAATGGTCGAGGATATCTTCTGTCATGCCATAAATAAGTTAAGGTTCTGAAAGAGACCTTTTTACCATGACCTGGGAGAATTGTCTTAATTTGTAAAATTAAGTCATTAGTTAGAAGTTTTGTAATAGTGGTGTGAATTTTTCAGATAAAAGCAAATATTAAGAAATGACTTCTCTATGGCACTTTTTTTGGCTACCCTTGCTGTCAGTCTTTCAAAATGCAGAAAAAAATACAAAGGAAAACACCAGGCAAGCAAGCTTTTCACATGCATAATTTGCATCAGACTATATCCTGATAGCAAAACACAAAAAATAATTTAAGTGCTTTCTTCTTCACTTTCCTCTTTTCATTCCTACAAGTGATCAGAGATTCAGGTAGGAGAGACAGAATAAAACCTAACTTACTTTTTCTGATTTCTGTCTTTAGAAACTGAGGGTTATTTCTTACCTGGAATAACAGTGTAACTGCTTGCTTTCATCTCTAGAAGACGGAGATGTTGTTGGACAACCTCTTGTAAAAACACAACATCTGGACTATATCTGAAATTGGCAAGAAAAGATTCTAATTTAACCACTACAGTCTGGGACCAAATGGAAGAGGATCAGGGATTTCAGATGCACCTTGCCCTTGTATTCCTAGATATTGCAAAAATCTGTTGGGTTTTTTTGTTTGTTGGTTTGGTTTTGGTTGCTAGTTTCTGTTTGTTTGTTTGTTGGTTTGCGTTTTTGTTGTTGTTGCTGGGGTTTTTTTTGTTTGTTTTTTAAACTCCATCATATTTAGCTGCATATAGACACATTGCCATAAGGGAGGAAACAATTATTATTAGGGAGATGGAACTGACAAGGTAACAAAACGCATTACTTCCTTGTACCTTGATCCTGCAAACATTTGCACAGGTTTCATATACCATACACATGAGGAATTCGACTTATGCAGCTTTGGAACATGTTCTGCAACATCCAAGCTCTCCAGAAGATTCCAACCACCACCTCATTCCCTTACAAGAAATCCTCCCATTAATTTTCTTCAGTCTCATCAATACCAAGCTCATCAATCCTGCCATTAATTTTCTTCAGTCTCATCAATACCAAGCTCTTTTATTTCTTAAAGCTGTGCAATCAGTAACAGTTCATGTGGGGCAGTAGTCCTGAAAATACTGATTTAGATACGACTTTACAGCTGTCCCTATTTTTGCTACACTGCTGAATAACCCTCCTCTAAGCAGATAAAGGACAAACCTAAGGCCTTATTTACAGAAGAAAAATATTGTCATCCCAGATTAACAAACTCAAGTTAAAAATTATTTAGTCACGGCATTTTTGCTGTTTTAAGAAATTAAATTATCACTTGTTTAAATAATTTAATTTACACTGATAAGCTACTGTATTAAGGAAAATCAATTTATGTAATTGTTAAACTGCTCATTAAAATATTCATAGAAGGCTACCACTGGTGAAACTATAAAAGGTAATCACATATTCTATCGCTTTTCTCTTGCCTTGCACATTTTCTTTTCTGATAGACAAGCAACAGTAATGGTAAGACGGCAACTTTTCACATTTCACTAAAAAATAACCTTTTTGTTGTTTCAAACAGTTTGCTCTAGTGTGGAGTTATTTATATTACTGGAATGAGACAAAAAAAGCTTCTTAAAGTAGCATTATAAAAAAGCTTTTTAAACTAGCAAGCACAAAGTATTTAACCTTCAGGATGCTGCACAGGCTCAGACCTCTTCCAACCAGTATACCAACTTTTATCCAGCTATTTAGGATTTATAAAGTGACTGTATTGCTCCATCTAAAGTTAAGATAATTTGGGTGTGAAGATTTGTAAATAACTAAAACAAGATGCTTTTTCCTTTAAAGCTGGGTACACAACAATACAAAGATGAAGCTACACTCACAATGCCAAGTAAGAACAGATTCCTCTAGCTCTTTCTTTTAGATTTCCTAGATCCAGCCCATCAACGTTCCAGGTTATCAGCGAGAAGCTGCTGTCATCTTCTTGTTGCCTCGAGTCTGCACTGTTGACGCCAGCATTACTAGTAGTCGCAACTCCTGTGAGGTCAATACTGAAGAGAGAGTTTACTTGTTTGTCAACATGCATAATACTATTCTTCCTGCAATTACCTTCCTTATCTTCTCAAGAAAAATGTTTTAGACCCATCACAATTTACAGATGGCCATCTAAAATTTTTCCAACATATAAGTTAAAATGTATTAATTGCAACGTAATTTAAAAGCACAGTAACTGAAACATACAGACCTCAGTCATACAGAGCCTTAGTACACAGGCGAACTAAGTTTTTTTCCTCTTCCTTATAAACACAAGATAACAGCTATCATGCTGATTTAAGTTAATCAGATGGTGACCAATGTAATCCAAAGCACTTGAGTAATTCAACTCTTCCCCCCTGAAATACAGGGGGGCTCTGTATATTAGTTTTTCAAACACTTTTCTAGCATACTAGAAATAGAGAACTGCAGTCAGGATTTGCTTTTATGTGCCCATCTTTATAGTACAGCTGAGATTCTTTCAATTGTGGGGAAGTACACATGCAAACTTACTCTTGTGACAAACTGATAATTCTTTTCTTTGCGAATATGCACCCCAAATCCCACCTGAAAAACACAGGCCCTGTCTACCCTGTTGATCTGACAAAGGCTAAGCAACACTGTCAAAGTTTAAGTGTCCTGTCTAGCAATTGTTTGGGGACTGTGTTGCTAAAGAGAACCAGACTCTACCATGGTTGTACTGGTTTGGCTGGGATGGAGCAAATTTTCTTGAAAGCAGCTTATATGGCGATGTGGTCCAGACTTTTGACCAAAACAGTGTTGGTATCCCAGGGATGTGTTAAGTGTTGTTAGCAGTGCTTACACAGCATCAAAGCCTTCTCTGCTTCCCCACCAGTGAGTGGGCTGGCGTGGGCAAGAGGTTGGGAGGGGACACAGCCAGGACAGTTGACCCAAATTCACTAAAGGGACATCCTATATCGTACGACATTGTGTTCAGCAATAAAAGCAGAGGGAATGGAGGAAGAATCCTGCTTTCCTGGAGATGGCTGAACACATACCTGTCAATGGGAAGTAGTGAGTGAATTCCTTGTTTTGCTTTGCTTGCATGCATGGCTTTTGCTTTACCTATAAAAACATCTTTATCTCAACCTGTGAGTTTTCATACTTTTACCCTTCTAATTCTCTCCCCCGTCTCATTCTGGGAAGAACAGATTAAGTGGTTGTGTGGGGCTGAGCTGCCCACTGGGGTTAAACGACAGCACTGATCCAACGTAAATTCCTTGAGTAAAGGGAAACTCTGTAACAAAATACAGTAAATAGCATAGCTAAGACTACACACACTGTATTTTGGTGAAGCTGGGATACTAGAGTTTTGGTTTTAAAGGCAAAATTTGTATACACACATGAAAATAAGGTCTTGAATGAAAACAAATCTAATCCCTAGAATTTAGCACTGTTTTTGCACTCGGTGCTGCACAATGTAAGATTCCACTACCATGCACATGTAATCTAAACTTAACGGAAAAACAAAAGCAAAGCAGAGGAAGCTAATGGATATTTAAGTAGGTAAATAACACAGTATATGCCCCCAATATTTCCATGACTATTTTTTATATTTATATTGTAACCTGAAGGATTATGAGATGAAATATGAAAGTCTGTGTAATCTTCCTCTGACTGGGAGATCTCCAAATTGTCCTCCCTCCCAACACATCCTGCATACAAGACAGAACCCACAGTGCAAAGACAGAGGCTGGAAAAGAAAAAAGCGCTGCCAATTTGACAGAGATTCTGACTCATCACAGACTACGTAGAGACCAATGCTAATATTCAGTAGGCTTGCATTTTTCATACATACGTACCAAGCAAAACCGGGTATGCTGTTATCAAATACCTCTTATTCATAATTATAAAGATCCTAAGGGCTCTTCTACACAACATGCAAGTCTGTAATAAATAAATCTACTGGAAAAAAAGCTTCCCTTGGGACTGCAAATGATAGAGATCTGTAAAAGCTCAATTCCACACACAGCTGAATACCCTTGGTATGCCCCACGGGTATGCTGTGAGATCACCTGTACAGGTAAGGCATAGAGCTCAGATCCTAACTTGCACAGGTATATTTAACAAGGTGTGCAAGTACCTATCAATTTTAATTACGGAAATATAAATACATCTAGTGTACGACATACGTGCGCAGTTTACACTTATGCAAATGTGTGCACGTACAGTAAAATCTGCATATGTATTGCTGCACAAGGCAAGACCATAAATGACCCTGTCCCTTCCTGAAAAGGCTCCCCATTTGCTAGCCCAGGGGAAGACGGCTGAAGCATCCACAGAGGGATGAAGCATTCTCTCACGAGAAGCTGGCTGTTCCTCAAGAACGGGCCAGCCTTGGGAAACAACGAGAAGCAGGGCGGAAATTTAAGTGCGAGGCACGGAAACCACCTGCCCCACCACAGCTCAGCAGAGGTGCCGGGTCAGGCGGAGAGCGGTGCGCTGCTCCCGGGGCGGGGGACGCTAGGACCCAGGAGGTGCCTCTCCCCGGGTGTGGGGGCCCTGCACCCCCCGCGGAGGGGAACCTGCCTACAACCCGGAGCTGCGGGGATGACGGGGGCGCCGCTCCCCTCGCCCCGCCAGGCCGGGCGCCCCCGACCCGCCGCATCACAGAACCACAGAATGTTGGGGATTGGAAGGGACCTCGAAAGGTCATCTGGTCCAATCCCCCTGCCGGAGCAGGAACACCCAGATGAGGTTACACAGGAAGGCGTCCAGGCGGGTTTTGAATGTCTCCAGAGAAGGAGACTCCACAACCTCCCTGGGCAGCCTGTTCCAGTGCTCTGTCACCCTCACTGAGAAGAAGTTCATTCTCAAATTTAAGCGGAACCTCCTGTGTTCCAGTTTGTACCCATTGCCCCTTGTCTTATCATTGGTTGTCACTGAGAAGAGCCTGGCTCCATCCTCGTGACACTCACCCTTTACATATTTATAAACATTAATGAGGTCACCACTCAGTCTCCTCCAAGCTAAAGAGACCCAGCTCCCTCAGCCTTTCCTCATAAGGGAGATGCTCCACTCCCTTCATCATCTTCGTGGCTCTCCCCAGACGTCACCTACCAGCTGCCGGGCCCGGGGTGGGCTGGCTGCACCCCGCCTGCCGCCGCCTTCTCCACATCCTCCTCCTCCAGCGGCGGCTCGAAATAGGCGTTCAGCGCCCTCTGAAACAGAGAGGCAGACGGCAGGGAAGGGGCGGCCGCCGCCACCGCCGGGACAGCCCCGCGGCCCCACCGCCGCCTCCGGGCGTACCTGCAAGTGCCAGTCGTTGTCGGCCAAGAAGCTGCGCGCCACCGCCACGTCGCTGCTGGTGATGGCGGCGAAGTCGGAGCACAGCACCTTCCTCCGCTTGGCGAGGTGCAACTCGTCCTCCTCTTTCTCCTTCGCCGGCAGCGGTGGTTCCCTCTCCGCCTGCGGGCACCGGCCCTCCTTCTCCTCCTTCCGCCGCCCCACCACCGCCGCCTCCATGGCTCCCCCGGGCGGGGAGCTGCAGGCGGAAGCCGGGGGGAAGCTCCTCCCGCCGGGGTTGCCGTTCCGGGGCGCGGGCGGGTGACCGTGGGGCGGGCGGGCAGCATGGGGTCGTCGATGGAGGCCGTGACACAGGTTATGAAGTACATAGTGGAGTCGAAGGGCTTCGACCGGGTGCTCCGCAAGGTACGGTTGGGCCGGCGGGAGGGGCACGCGGGAGGGGCACGGGAGGGTTACTCCCGCCCGCCGCGGCCGTTAACGGCAGCGACAGCCTCTGGATGGAGACACGCCGGCTCGGCCGAGGTGGGGCTGCTCGTCCGAAGGCCGGTTTTTCCCCTCGCGGAATAAAAAGCTGCACCCAGGGAACAGCAGGAGGATGTGCCAGGGGAGGGTTAGGTTGGACATGAGGAAAAGGTTCTTCCCCCAGAGGGTGGTGGACACTGGAACAGGCTCCCCAGGGAGGTGTCACGGCCCCAAGCCTGACAGTGTTCAAGAAGAGACTGGACAAGGCCCTCAGACACATGGTGTGAACTGTGGGGCTGTCACATGCAGGGGCAGGAGCTGGACTCCATGATCCTTGTGGGTCCCTTCCAACTCAGGACATCCTATGAGGTGTACTTTCCTTACGACAGTCTCGCTGCCCGAGGCTCAGCTGAGGCCTGGTGAAGCCATGCTATCTGGCCAGGGTAGTGCCCACCTCAGGTGCTGCTTCAGGTGGGCAGCAGCACGGTGAGCGGTGCCCCCCGGGCCAGGCTGCCAGAGCTGGAGGAGGCTGAGGCCTGCAGTGGGTGGGTGGGTTAGCTGAGCCCTGACTGCCATGGGGTGGCTGTGGGCACATCAGGAGCCTTGGGGTGCAGGCCTGCCCCTGCTGTTGCTTTTTCACAGAATCACAAAGTGATTGGGGTTGGAAGTGACCTCTGGAGATCATCTAGTCCACCCCCACTGCTAAAGCAGGTTCACCCAGAGCAGATCACACAGGAATGTGTCCAGGCGGGTCTTGAATGTCTCCAGAGAAGGAAACTCCACAACCTCTCAGGGCAGCCTGTTCCAGTGCTCTGGCACCCTCAAAGTAAAGAAGTTTCTCCTCGTAGTCAGATGGAACCTCCATTTTCCCTGGATTCAGGATTTCCTAACAGGGATGTGGGGCCCTGAGGGTAATGCACAGTAGAAAATACAGTTATTACTCAGTAACTCTTTAAATACGCTGCCTTCCAGTGCCTCTCAGGAGACAAAGATTGTGCTGAATAGCTTTACCATGAGTTATTTAGTAACTAGTATTCTCCTCTTTGTAGTACCTGTGACTTAGCTAACTTAGAGGATTGTGAAATTATGAAATGATTTATTACTCTTCTCTGTCAAAAAAAGGAAAAAAAATAGCTTCTTATAACATCTGAAATTTCACCTGGAAGTCAGGCCAGAACCACAAGCATTTAAGTGCTCTGTGAGCTTCTAACAAGACTCAGTATAAACAAATATATTTGACTGGTACGGCTCTAATGTAATACTACCTTAAAATCAAAAAAAGTTGAAATGACATTACTATGTCGTCTTAAATTTTGTAGTGTGCAGCTGATGTGTTATCAAGCTGCTGTGTAGGGTGGTCCTATGAAGTAGTCTCAGTGTTCTCATGAAATTTAGCAATGCTAGAATTCCCCATTTACTTTCTGTTATATTTCTTTTATTTATATGAGGACAGGCTGAGAGAGTTGGGGTTGTTCAGTCTGGAGAAGGCTCCAGGGAGACCTTATTGCAGCATTTCAGTACTTAAAAGGGCCCTATAAGAAAGATGGGGACAGACTTTTTAGCAGGGCCTGTTGCGATAGTAAAAGGGGTAATGGTTTTAAGCTAAAGGAGGGGAGATTCAGACTAGACATGAGGAAGAGATTTTTTACAATGAGGGTGGTGAAACACTGGCCCAGGTTGCCCAGAGAGGTGGTAGATGCCCCATCCCTGCTGACATTCCAGGCCAGGCTGGATGGGGCTCTGAGCAACCTGATCTAGTTGCAGATGTCCCTACTCATTGCAGGGGGGTTGGACTGGATGAGCTTTGAAGGTCCCTTCCAACCCAAACTGTTGTCTGATTCTGTTTTTTTGTGTAACTGTGACATGGAATGATGCAGTAAATATATCTAAGAAAGCCAGCCATGTCCAGATTTATATGTTTTGCATTGTAAAAGATCAAGTGTAATATTGGAAGCAGTGTTTTTATTGACAGCTCCATGATCTGATACATTTAATAGAACGTAATTATTTGCAAAGCAACTGCCCTTGTCTTGTTTCCCCAAGACATTTTGGTCTTGTGTATAAAAAGTATAAAGCTTTATAATTTAAGAAGCTCATTCGTTTGTGGAGCCCAGTTAGTTCTTAGTCAGCTCTGCACCGTAATAACTTTACTTTCCTTTTCCTTAAAATCTTATCAAGTGGAGAGCAAATGCAGTATTTCAGCTCATAAAGGTAACTGGATAGAAGTGAGCCTTGGGAGACAGGCTTCCTGCTTTGCTCCAGAATGCTTTTAGACTTTTTCTGCAATATCCTTCTAGAATTACGATGCTATGAATATAACAATTAAAGCATAGTTTTGTTTGAATTTAAAGTATCTGATATTTTTCTGGGAGGTACCTGAAGCCTTTCTTACCGTAACTAAATATGATTCAAGATTTTTCCTCTTCTGGAGAAGACAGATTTCAGTCTGAAACTTTACAGCTCCTGCATCAGACTTAGTTTTTGGTTTAATTCCAATGTAGTATCTACATAGGGCTTAATGACTGTGGTTTTTAAAGCTCTTTCTCCAAAGAAGTAGAGCATCACAGTAGTGGCTGGAAGCCAAAGCAGCATACTGTTCACGGAGGTAGACGCGTGGGAGGACAGGCAAGAAGAGCTGTGAGAAGTACAAAGCATCAGCTCTGGCTGTGTAAGCCCTGGAAGCATTCAAATACTGAGCTATTTTCGTCAAGGAGAGCAGGCAGCTAGTGCCAGATCAGAGCAACAACAAATGAAACCAGATGCTTTCCTTGCCTTGCTGATGGATTGGAGCACTCCCTGACGGCAATGGAAACCATCTGCTCCCAATGTCAAGCGTCAGTGAAGTCCTCATTAGAAATTCCGTCAGAAATTTACGCCTCCAGTCAGCATGCCTGTTTAGGACTTGGGATTTTCATTGATCAAGGTGCTGTTTCTATATTAGGACACTGCCTCTGTGATATCCCCTCTGCTTAATTCCAACTTTTTCCATTCATAGATCAATTGTGTACTGCGTCATCATTTATCTTAGTATCATTTCTCTGCAAAATCTGGATAAACTTTGGCCTATCAGAAATGGACATTGGCTGAAACTGAGTTCTTAGGCTGCATTATAAATAAGGAATAATGAAGCTGGAGACATTTCAATCTTAATTCCTTTTAAGATTAAAAAGATTTAAGTCAGCTCCAGTGATACAGTATGGAAATGGTTAAGTTAAGAAAGATTAGTAAAAAAAATTACAAAATCAGTAGGAATTATAATAAATATTATGCTCATGTTTAACTTGTGATACAGGTACTTCAAAGTTGTAATTGTAGGTCTAAATATATATGCTGAACTTATCCCAGGTTTGCATTTGCTTTCAGATTTTGAATATCTTTAGGATTTTGAATACTGTGCAAGTAACTGAAGAAACTTGAAATAAAAAAGATTTTAAAATACTGAATTGCAATAACTTTTTGGTCTCAGAGGTCCAGCTTCTTGTGTTGGTTACACAGGGAAGCATGGTACCATAGATGTACCGTAATTTTTGTATTTAACACCTATGGGCTTGAGTAATAGTGTGTATGCAAGTCATGATGCTGTAATACAGTGTGATGATACAGTCTTGGATACTTCTACCCAGGAGTATGAATTTCAGGTCAGGGAGGCCAATTTGGTTGGCATTTCCAAGGCTTATTTCAAAATACTGATTTTTTTACTGAGGTTGCTCTAGTATAATGATTAATTAATTACTGTCAGACTCATTTCCATATTGTGAGCTAATAAATACACTTTCACAGCTATGGTACACACAGCAGTTTTGTGTTCTCTCTAATCTGGCTTTTCAGTCACAGATTAAAGCAAAAGGAAAATTGGAGAATAATGTAGTCTTCTGAGCAGTTCCTGAGAGCACAGCAAGTATTGAAGTTTTGTTAAGCTGTCAGTTTAAGTATTTATCTACACTAGAAGTACAAATTCTTCTAAGGCTCAGATATGGAAATACTTGAAGTGGCAGTTGAATTACTACATTTTCCATCTTTTAATTTGTCTCAGGAGTCCAGAATTTAAAAAGATTTACTTTTAGTTTAACTCAGGATAGTATCAGGTGTTGGTACTGTTGTCAGTAAATTTTTTATTCCTTTTTTGGTTATACAGGTGAAACTTCTTTCTGCAACTCCTGGAAAAATCGTTTGTGAAATGAAAGTAGAGGAGGAACATACAAACAGATTTGGCACATTACATGGGGGCTTGACAGCCACACTTATAGATGTGGTGTCAACAACAGCCTTGATATACACAGAAAGAGCAGCGCCTGGGGTCAGCGTGGACATGAACATAACGTAGGTATCATCCACCATATTTACCAGAACACACTAATGTTTCTTTACCTAACACAGTATCGGCTCCATTGTATGTAATTTCAACACTGTAGTGCTCACTTAAAAAAGGTGTTTTCTTTAGTTTCAGAAGTCTTGTTTTAATAAGGGGGGGGTGTATTTAAGGGAATTACAATTTGGTTGCAAAATGTGAGTTGGACTCTAAGCTTCTATTTGTTACATATGTGTAAGAGTTGGTACCCGTTCATTCACAGAATGTAAAGGGATATTGATAGGTGGTAAATTTTAGTCTTATGAAATTGGCTCAACTTTTGTCTTTGCTTGTGAAGATATGTTAGAGTGCATCCTCAAACACTAAAATCTAGGGTAAGCAGCTTTCTGTAACCCCCCTTTTTAAGTATTAGTCCATAAAATGTTAAAACATGAAAATTATTAAAACAGGAAACAGTTTAGCTCTGTTGTATGCACACATAGAGGGTGAATTACAGATTGAACCAGTGTCTCACTGGGGGAAGATTCCTTCGCTCTTGGTCATTTCAAGGTAGTTTTATATTGAGAATAGTTCTCCCTGTAATGCAAATTTAAAGCACCGTGTCTTAAAAAAAAATGTTCTGAAACCTTTGATCATGTCAGCTTTGCTTCATTACTTTTAATGAAGAGATTATGACTGATTGGAACTAAACTAATCCTACTTGGAATAACTAGGACGGAGCATTAAAAATCTTGGAAAAGTAACCCCTCATCAAAACCATCTTTGTTTAACCCAGACTACTGCTTTCAGTGAACAAGTCATATTAGATAGCAAATATTGCTATAATACAACCTTTTCCTTTTTGAGAAAGAGCTTTTTAAAAGGCTGTCATGAGGAAAGTATTTCAGTAATGGGAAGAACAGAGAGAAATAGAGAAACTTTTTTTAATCACAAGAGGATCAGCAGTAGCCTCTGAGAATGAACTAAGATTGAAACCTTGCCCCTGTCAACTAATGGGGCTTGCAGTACATCAGCAGTCAGTGTGACTGACATACTTTTGACATCGTGTTGTGTAAAAAAAGACTGGCTGATGAAATTTATCTCAATAAGATTTATATCCAGCAATTATACATTCTGCTTTGTAATATTGTTCCCTTGCCTCAGATCATGGTTGGATCCTGTTCCTCCTAATTCTTTCCAGCCATTTTGTGGGGGAATTTCTTCCTATTCCCTGGAGAGTGTATTTTAAAAGCACACCCTCCTATTCATGTAAATAAAAACAGTTATCTATTTAATGGAAACAGCATTAAACCTGGGAAGTCTGAAGGCCTCCCCGATTTCCATTACTTTTCTCTGACCATGGTATGGGAAGCAGTTAATCTGTGCTTAGGTTCCATACAGAAATGACCTTCAGGAGTCTTTGTAATGGAGACATTTTGCAGCTCAACCAGCCAGACTGGTTTAGAAAGGTTGTAGGGAGACAGCAGTGGCTGGAATAGGACTTGGAGCTGAACTTTTAGCTGAGGTCCTTTATACCCAATTAGTTTCTGTTCCAAAATGGACTTTTCCTCAGAACCAAGCCAATGGGTTTCTTTCTATCCTCCATTTTCTCAGAGAACTCTTATATTGTATTACTGCTGAAGTACTTAAGAAGTGGGGATTTGCAAGCAGGCCATTAGGGAGAGAGATGTATCTTTATTACTCACTTTTGCTAATTCCCTTCGTGATAATCTAAAATACAGAAATATTCTTGGATTTGTGCTCTGTATAGCCTCTTATCTGTTAATTTTGTTCTTCATTGAAGATATACTTCTGCTGCTAAGATTGGAGAAGAGATACTGATTACAGCTCAGATTTTGAAGCAAGGAAGAAATCTTGCATTTGCCAGTGTGGACTTAACAAATAAGGCGTCAGGAAAGTTAATTGCACAAGGTAGACATACGAAGTATATACAAGATTAATATAAGAAAGTAATTTATAAATAATTATGTTTGGCTTAAGAATCACATATAGAATTGTTTTCTCATTTATGCAGTAAGACATTATCTGCACGAAGTTGTAATAGTCTTTATAAAGTAAATTAGTCTCACTTCCATAATAAATGAACAGATTTCTTGATTATCACCAGTATTGCTACAAGCCTAAAGTTAGTGCCTATTTTGGGATGAACAGAGTATGATAGCATGGGGATGCATCTGGCTATTTTTGGTGAAGCTAGCAGAAAGGAAGAGTCTTTGGACCAGCCATATGGCTTACCAGCATGACAGTGTTTTAAGAGATCTGGGGTTTTTTGCCTGTGGTGTCGTTGTGTGACAAAGCAACCCTGTCTTCAGGCCCATCATAGTCACATGCAACCAACACTGTATATGCTTACAAACTAAACTACCCATTCTGTAAGATGATTGTACAGATTTTCTATAACATAGTGTGAAACTGTTTTGAAAGTGTAAAACAGGCTAATACAGAATGTAATTTACTGATGCTGTTATGAACTCAAAAGTATTCAATAAAGCTTTCTGAAACTACCTTTTAAAAGATTATTTAGTAGTTTTATAACCTCTTTGCACCAAGTAAAAGTTGCTAGCATGGATTGGTTGAGAGAGAGTGTGGCGGAACCCTTGTACCCAAATTCACCTGACAGATTTAATCTGTCATTCCAGAATGTGAAAATGTGGTTATATCATCTAGGCTTTTTAACACTATGTATATTAATTTCTGGCTATATTGGTTTCAAAAATCATCAGCTGAGAGTCAGAGATGTATCAAAATAAAATTGGTGAGACTTTCATTGGGTTAAGGCTGTAGATTATTTGACTAGGGTTGAATTTGGTGTAGTTAAGCTGCTATTCATCAGCTGAAGACTTGTCTCCTCATGCATGATTGTGGACAGGTTTAACTGCTCTCTTCAAACTGATGACAAACAATCCTTGGCAAGGCTATCACACTGTAATAAAAACAGCGATGCTACATGTGCAAGTTTACATAAACCATAATCTTAGTTTAACTTCTGTAGTGGAAGATTTGGAAAAAGTAATCTATGCTAGTAAAGGGCATGCATAATTATTTTGTCATGGGGATTGACTCACTGTCTTTAGTGATTTGAATTTTGTGATTAAATGTGCAGTTAGGGCACTTTTTTGTGCATATGTAAACCTAAAGAAATCATTTCCAATGAGTAAAGTGACCTGTTCATGCAGGCTGATTTTCAATATGAAGTTGAACAAGTTTCTGATATATCAGCAATCTTTCCAAAATGGCTTTCAAACAAGTGATATAGTTGGTAACTTACCCTTCTAGTGGAAGTTCTCTGAAAACAATACCTATAGTGGGCTTTTGCTGCAAGTTTAGAACAGTCTTTCATGGTATATACAACTAAAGCTTTTTCTCTGAGGTTGTTTCAGAAGCGTGCATGGCTTACATGCCTGTGGCTAGTTAAACTTTTAATAGTAGCATGATCTCTTCAGCAGTACATTCGTAATTATTTTTCCCCAGTAGTTGCACTCATGCTCAGAATCATCCCTGAGTGCCATTTTGTAGAAACACAATGCTTTGCTAAAGCAGTTCTGTGAAGACAGTTACTACAGGAGCAACCTTTTTCGTTTTAAGTCTTTGCTCAGCAGAACTATACGCGTGACTGTGTTAAATTGTTTCTGACTTTACGACTTCCTCTGCCTGGAGATCAATTATGAGTCTTAAGCGTCTCCAGCTCCTCTACAATTACTAGGATAAGCAAACAGAGAGGATCCATCATAGCATGATGTCACACCTAGTTGGGTTAGCAATTGCTGTTCTGGTCATCTTCATGTTATCATGTTCTGGCATCTCCAGTCAGCTTTTTTCTCATTCTTAAGTGGACCAGTTTTCTTCCGTATGTTCCCCATGTAGTAGAGCGTAAGATGTGAAGGAAATAGAAGTGACGATTAAAACTGCCCCCTCAACTACTATAAACCCACCCCCTTCCCTGGAACACAGGAGTGATTGTGACTATTTGAAATAAAAGGCAGAAGCTGAGAATGAAGGAGGTGCCGGATTCAAGAAGCACCAAAAGATTCAGAATGCTCCCAGCTCTGTGTGCTGGGGCTACTCTGTCCTTGTGCAACTGTCCTGCTGCAGCTTAGTATGACATCGCTCAATCAAAGCTGGCTGCCTTAGGAACCTATCAGAGTTAAGTGGTCTCATTCTATCACTTAGCATTCATCATCTCTACATAATTACAATTGAAAAGTGTCCAGGCAAATTAAGAGTGGCAAACCTCAATATAGAAACTATATTCTCCTGTTACCATTTGAGCCTGGCAAGGACTGCTGCAGGCCAAGAGGGAAACTCAAAAAAAAAACCCTTCCTGAAGTAACTAGTGAATTCCCTTCTATCTTGTAACAGACTATTCAACAAAAGTATTTCAGTGCTGCCTAATTAATAAGAAAGAGGGACAACATTAATATGCAGGCCACTTATTTTAGAAGCGGTTCATTAAACTGATTATTTTAAGATGACCTTGTCTGTTATCCCTCCACCACCAGCAGCATGCTGTCCTCATAATTTATTTCGCAACTTAACTTAGGCTTGGAGATAATAGTAGAAGGAATTGTCACCATTGGTCTTGCTTAGCTTTGGCAGTAAATTGTCAAACATCAGACTTAATATTTGGAGGTGTTCTTTACTGATTTCACTCTAACCTAGATTTTGAAAAATCTCTAAGTTATCTTAGCTGAGTCTTAGAAGAAGTAACAGAAAACAATCATTGTAATAAAGCCAAATGGCATGTGGTTCCACCTGGCATCAGAACAAACATTTCCTGTGGGGTTGACCTGGTTCCATCACTGCAGATTTAGGTATAATTCCCTTACAAGCAAGCAAATAAGGTGACTTGGTGAGATCATCTTGTGATTCTTATGAGTATACCAGATTACATATCCAATAACTGACAGACCTCTGTAAGCTCCATATCTTACAGCTGCAAATAAGAATGTCCCTCCCATATTGTGCTGGTTTTTGGTTTGTTTTTCCCCTCCTCCCCCCCCGTTTTTATTTTTTTAAACATATCAAACACCTACACCACAGTCCTTGATGTCTAGAGGTCTCCTTACAGAGGGCCACACTTCTCACATAGCAGTATGTGACGTTACGGAACAGTCTGTCTCTATCAGTGAGAGTAACTGCACCTTGCCACTTCACGCAATATATTGGTCAGCCAAGTGTTTGATGCCGGTTTCACGTCACCCCTATAGCATGAATGCATCCAGACTGACAGCCAGTTATTTGCACCACAGTAGAACCGTGCACTGCAGATCCCTTGAGAAAATGAGGAATTAGAACAAAGTCGTTCCTGCTGGTGTTTAAAAGCAAGACTCCAGATACTAATCAGGGCAAATACTGATCACAGGTGAAGGTGCTGTGAGGATGGATTTAGTCATTAAGAATTCAAGCTCTTGGGAAGAAGCAACTTGCGATAAACTTGGGAGAGGAGGGGATAAGGAAGGACACTACTGCTGAAACAAGTGTTAAACCACCAGGACTCCTTGTTCACCTTTCAGTTTGAGGCACCTGTCACAGGAGTCTCATGGCTAATCTGCCAATTTAATTACGAGCTAGTTGGTTTACAATTCGCAAATTGGCAAGCATTACAACCTAAAGGGAATGGGGGAGGCAGGGAGAATTAGGCTGTTAAGTAACTGTTCTGAACAGCAGTTCTATTCAGCTTCATTGACTGGCTCTGAGCCACTACCAGGGCATACGGAAGAATTTCCAACAGCGTTTTATCACTATTATCAAATTCTCCATCTGCAGAAAGCATTTAGCCAGTGGAAAGAAACACCAAAACCTCTCCCTTACCTCTCCATGAGAATGAGGAAAAAAAGCACTTTGATTCCTGTTTGGCTACTTAAAAGAGTTCAGGGACAAAGGGACGTTTATTACCTTTGTGATTCTGTAATGCATTCCCTGAATGACTGCTGCTAGCAGATCCCTGGCTCCCAGGCTGCCATGGTGTGTGTAGGACACTGCAGCATATACAGTTCTTGCCTAAACCAAAACAGTTACCTGCAAGCTCTAGTTACACAAGACAACATTGGCTACCCTCCAGAAAACAAAACAAAACAAAACCAAACCACACGCAAACCACACACCCCACCACTTTTGTTCACCAAAACAGTACCTGGGGCTGTACCACAGCAGTAAGAGCCTGGATCTTTGATTTCTTAAAAGCAGTAGCTGCTCAAATAGATTACAAGAGTCCAGAAAAACAGCTTGTAGATGGGGTGCTCTAGCATACAGTAACTGTCTTCAAAGTAAGAGACCTTTCCATATGCAAACCCTTTCCAAGCAGAACTAGGTTACAGATATCTTCAGCCCTAAAAAGCATCTAAGTCAGCCATGCAGAAGGGAAATCACACTCGCGTATCACTTAGCTTTAGTTAACCCGCAGAGCTGGTGCAGCCCTCCACAGCCTCAGCGTGGGATGGTCACAGCCTTGCAAGCACCCAGCTGCGGTGCACAGATCAGCAAGCCGTACTGACTACTGCACATGGAACTACAGTTTCCTCCTTAGTGTTCCTGACAGCAGAGACAGCAGAATTCATCTGTACTCCAAGAACAGCACAAGGAAGATTTAAACACCAAATTAATACAAAGCACCCAGCCCCTGTGCACTACAGCAAGGAAACAGCTGATGGAACCCCAGTTCTAGTGCAGGGGCTGATCAGTCTCAAGTGTTTATCTCCCAGTCCACACTGAACCCTTGCAGCGAAGTGGCAGCAACCTGGCAGGTACGGGAGAGGCCTTGCTTTCACACCACCAGCATGGCATCAAGTAGTACAGCTGCAAAAAAAGGCCAAACCTATAGCACACAAAAAGGACATTTCTGTGTAACGATCCTAAGGGACAAGTAGCAACATTTGCCTTATGGTTTGGGAAAGAGTGGTTTGTACGTAACAATTACTAGAATAAAAAAGTAAATTTGTTTCACAAAAGGAATTCCAGAATAAACACTACTCAGGCTAGTGCCATCCCTCAAATGTGCAAGCTAAACTTTTTTTCCTTTTGTAAACACTATTAAAGCCCTTTATCAATTATTTCATGCCAGAAAACTGTTCCAGAATCTGTAGGCTTATACAGCTTCTGAATTTGCTGCTGCAGTAAATGCAAAAATGGGAGAAGCTTTGCCAGGCTAATGAAAGAAAACAGCAATTAAGTAAACTCATGCCACATTTGTCTTCTTAGTGGATATAAGCATAGTCTAGCAGTTCTTGACTTCAACAACTATCATGCTAGTGGCAGTAACCTGAGTGTAATCTTAAATTAATCCTGTAACAGTCCATTAGAATAATCTCACACTTAAAAGAGCAAAAAAACCTTAAGTGAACATTCTCACTGTTCAACCCCCAGGGACCCAGATTTAACAGGAGGTGGCGTTCATTAACTGCAAATAATCTAATGACTCAGCACGTGACAAGTGAAAGAAAATGTGGTGTCCTCCCATCAGGAAAACAGAAACAGGCAGGGAAAGACACCCATAGAGCTCACAAGCTGGGAGTGCGTACAAGAGGCAGGTGTTTATGGCATCTGTATCAGGTTTTAAAGTAATTTTAAAACTAATACGTTATGCCTTAATGTGTCAACAAGATGTGGTCATTCACAAGGACTAGAGCACCTACCTGTAGTGAACTGGTCCTCTGCTTATTTTGTATTTTGGAAGTACAGATCAAGTATGTCTTTCAGAGATGCAATTTTTAAAAAATTATGGCAAATTGTAATTGGCAAAATCACCATCTTTCTACCAGCTCTGTTTCTAACAGTCTCAACATCTTGCTATGCAAAAAAAAAAAAAACCCACACAAACTTGCAGCAAGAGATCATTAGCTCAATCTAAAAGCTTTAAATGCTGAAAGAGTAGGTCCAGTCTGAGCAAATTTTTTTTTTTTAAGAGAAACACTGAATAATCCGAATATGTTTCTAGTACCTGTTATATCACCTAACATAGCAATTTTAGTGTAACAAAATATCTTTCAAGAAGCAATTTATGCTTTAGACACGTGAAAAAGGGCATCAACTCCAACTAGCTACAGGCATATTACATTTGGGCAACACTTGCACAGTTCTGTCCATCTTACCGTATTTTTGCTAAAACCTGTGCAGCTGAAGAAGCTTGAAAAGTGAAGTGAAACTATACAGCCACACACAAGCTATGACATTCAAGAAGTTTCTCATCATCTGGGAAGCACATGACACAAGCTTCCCTTTACCAGACACTCCATTTAGATGCAGATTTAATAGGCCTCCGTCTACTTCATTTTGCTGCCTTTGCATTTCTCCTCGCCCCATTCACACTTGCCAAGTTCACAAGACAAATCCTCAAGCAATAGCCTGATAAAACTCCCATATTCAGGTGAGATTTTGAGCATATTTCAGTTCTTGGGATTAGCATATCCAAAGGAGCAACACAACGAGTTGACAGCAGGTAGTACCAAAAATTCTTGTGTTATAAGAGAGTCATTTTTGTATTTAAAAATGGCTCCACTGAACATACTAGGTTTACACAGCTACAAACTGTGCTTTGTAAACATTAATTTTGCAAGATAAAACCTACACTTTGAAGTTAAGAAAGCCTACCAAAAAGCCACTAAACTGGTATAAAGAGGGCCTGAAACCAAAAGCTAAGTATTGTGAACTGCTTCCATTCACTTCTGAAGCACATTTTGCTGAAGAATATTCTGAGATTGAACTAGATGTTCCACTGAGAAAGAGTGGGACAACTTCAAGTTTAAAGTTTTCCCTTGAAAGAGACACCTTTCAAGGGTGCCAAATGATTTCAGAACAAACTTGCACACTCCCAGGAGATTCTCATGCTCTGAAGCCTGTTGTTCCCCTTTATCTTTTTTCACACAATGCAGATGCCTATCAACTCAATCTGATAGCACAGCAAAGGTACAACATTTCTTAGCTGGGTTAATAAAATTATGTTCTCCCAAGAAAGTACACTATTATTTAACTCTAGGATCACTGTCAAGAACAACTTGGTAGCCTGTGCATATTATGCAACTCATACAAAACAAAATATGTAATTAAACTGAACAGGTTGTTCCATGTAACACACAGAAATAAAAACCTATTTCAAGCTTCATGTGGACACCTGGTATTATGTCTTACAGGCCCATCAAAGAAAAGACACATTTAGCTAGGAAATTTTAAGTACTGTTAGCAAGTATGGTGGTTACTAAATATTCCAGAAAGTCATTACATTCTGTAGAGCAGCATTTTCAAGATATTTCTTTGTAACTTAAGGCATTTATTAACATGAAGTTGCAGCTTTCAGATGGTGTTTTTCTAATGTGCTCCAGTTTAACCTGTAGGACCTCATGACGAAATAAAAAATACTACGTAATTGGATTATTTCTGACAGCTACTTTTCAAAACAAACATATTGCCCACATATGTAAGAACACCTTTGCCGCTAATCTTTGTTCATCTTGACATTTTAGTCTGTTCATTTTCAATGTTTGCAGTGGGTGACACTGTCAAGATGTAAGACACTAAGAAATTCAATTCATAGGATTTCCATAAAGAAAGCCAGTCATCTTTCACCTAATTTATTTAACTTTCAATTTTTTCCAATTCCAAACAAAAGCTAAATACAAGTTTTAAACAGGTAAGCACTAGTTTAATCCAAAGGGAGCAGGCTTATGCAGTTTACTCCAGTAAAGTACTCAACCCTTAAGCAGAGCTTTCTGTCATCAAAACTATACAGTAGTCTTCCTTTTATCATTGCACAATCTTAAAATGTTCTGTCAGAACCAACTTTTGACACTCCAAACACTATTTTACATTGTTTTATAATGTCTATTTGAAAAGAAAACAACCTCAATGGGTTTTCCATAAGAAATGTTTTAGAAACCAGTATTTCCTGCACAGTTCACCTGCAAGTTTACAAGTCTCAACTCTCAAGAAAAAATAATCCTCTACCAACATTGTTTCTGCAGCTATTATTTTACTTTTAGCTGCTTTAGCAACTTCAGACTCCAGGTCTGCCTCATCTGTATGAATGCATCCAACTCAAAAGAATACTTTCATACAGTTATACAGCAACTTGGGGAAAGAGATCCAAAACCAAAGTGCCAGTAAACACAGACGTGGCCCAGCAAAATAAAAGAGGCAAAAAATGCCTAAACATTAAATGAGATGCTTTTTTGAAAAAAAAGAAAGATTTCTTTCCCACACTTCCTATTGTAATAGCCACTTTTCTCTCCATTAAAATGAGTGATAGTGCTCTTTGATACAATCATTAACAGCAAAGCTATAAGGCTTTTATACCCGTTACATTCACTTCTCACCCTCCAAATACTGACGGTTAACATTATAGATGTTAGGGGGCATGACCAGCACAAATGGGAACACCACCACAAATGATCACCTTGTGCTTTTGGATACATTTGTTTCAGTGTACAGTCCCTTCATTTCACATTTTAGTAAGATGCTGATGCAGTGCAGAAGTGTGCAGAGCATCCTCTCTTTCACAAGGTCCATGCAGAAAACATCTAAAAAAAAAACAACTGTAAAGTTCTGAGATACAAATGACAAAAAAAAAAATCCAGGATGATCAAGTTTCACAATGTATAGTTCTGAACATGAGTCCATTTTCTTCTAAATTCTGAAAGAATAAAGTGGTGAGGAAAGTGAAAATCCACTGCTGCATTCTGTGATCTTCCCCATTTTGCTGGCCAGTACCTTACTCTGGCATGTAAGGACGGAGGTGCTCCTCGATGGTACCAACCGTCCAGTGAGTGAGCTGCTCCTGTGGCAGATACAGGCAGATGCTGCATAACTTGAAGATTGTAGCTTTGTTTTTTGGAGTCTAGAGACAAAGGAAAAAAAACTATTAAACGTGAAGTTAACTTGAAAATAACAGGCAATCCCCCAGCAGATCCAACCCAGTTACGAGGCTGCTGCTGGTTGTGGAAGAACAACGCAGGCATCTAAAAGCCAGTGTTTCATCTGTATAAAGAGTCTGAACTTAAAAGTACTCTGTGACCTCTAACACCTAAAATATTTTCACTATTCTGTTAATTCTTCACTTGAATAAATTTTGTAATATGACCCAAATTAAACCAATGTTTTAATCTTTCCAAAACACTGTTAAGTCTATTTCAGAACTTATTTAATTTTTAATACAAGAACATTAATTCTATATGAACACATCTGCAGTCCGTAGCTAGTTTTCGTATGTGTGAATCAGATTCATAGTGCGAGTTTCCTCTGAAACTGCTGAAATGCAAGCATGAATGCATGATCAATTTTTCTACTTGAGTATTTTGCAATAAAATAACTCACGTTCCCAAGAAGAAAACGCATTTTATGATTAAAACACGTGAATTAAGAAGAGGGACAAGAATAAGCTTACCTGCAAGTGCTGTCTGTCAATGAAGAGAAACACTGACTGGTTAGGGTTGTTGACAACAATTCCAGTCTTGTCCTTTCGGCTCAGAACATGCAGAAACTGTTTTTCATAGTCACCGTGATGAAATTCAAACTTGGCCTGCATTGTGTGAGGGAGGGGAATAAAATATTTACTAAACTGAAGCTCACATAACTACTTAATTTCCTTCAATCTGAGGCTTTACAACCACTTTGTTTCTTTCCTTTTCTACTCTATGAAAAGCAGAAATTGGGGACCACAGTGACAATGATGCACTCCAGCTGTGACACAATGTAAAGAATTGCCAAGTTTCATTTTGCCAGCGCAGCTATTAGTCATTACAATGACATATTAACAATTCAAAAAGGTACAACTTTAAATATGGTTTTATATATGCAGTTAAAGTTGCAACTTTAACTGCGTATATAAAACCAGATTTAGTTTGTTCCATCAGAAAATCTCTGAGCGTCAAAAATACAGCACATTTCTTTCAGTAACTTACTACTAATACATAACCAGCATAGAAAATAGATACAACATTGTTCAAAAGTCTGAATGTAAACAGCTAAAGCTGGTGACTGAAAAAATAGTCCAAGATGTTTAAAATTTATTTCAAGGTAAAATTATAATGCAAAAATTCCATCGATCTCAGACCCTCTTCCATCTTACAAAATACAGCAACTTGGGATACTCACAGAATCTTGATGACACCCTCATAGTTAGACAAAGATTCATGTGTACTAAGAGCCACATCTGATCCACTTCTACAAATACTAACATGGTATTTATCCATACATGCCACTTGTAAAGGGTCCTTCGGACACCTAAGTTTTCCAAACGCTAACATAACAGTGCATAGAGGAAGCAGAATTTGGCATTCAAAGCATTTACTGCTTTATAAATAAAAACAGCCAACATACTTTCTAACAGCCACAGAAGTCACACGTTATCAACTTATTAGCTAAGAGAGAGTACTTATCCTCCTTTCAGGTGTAAGTTACTTAAAGTTAAAAAAGAAAAAAAAATAAAAAAATACCTGAACAGGCCTAAAGGGTTCATCAGATCCCTTCCACCGAGAAAACAGGAGACAGACTATCTTCTCAATATCATTACGAGGCCAAAGAATGAAGTCCATCTCCTGGGTACAGCCGATCACATCCTGTAAGCAGTAAAATTCTGTACTTACAGTCCCTCCGTTAGTCAAAGACACAGATAAGCAACTTATCTATACAGGCACATAACTTAAAGGTGGTACTTATTACCACATTTGTGTCATTTTCCATTTGTATTACTCACAGTTCAACTAAAGTCTTCCTTGCCTTACATTGAGTTTTAATATCAGTATCCAGTTGATATAAATTCCAACTTCAACATTAGCAAAAACTCGTTGCAAGAATTAACACATGCCTACTAAAGTACAAGGACAGCAAGAAGATATAATTCTCAAGGCATATTTGAATGAGACAGATGAAAGGTAAAGCTTGAGCATTACATTTTTACACAAAATTACAGAATACATGTGCTGTTATCCTTCAACCTGGACCCCATAAACACAGGCCCACAGAACCCTTGTGCAGAAGAGTTGAGAAAAATCAAAACAGCAGGATTATCCTTAACATTCACCAAGAAAAGAACAAGTGTTGAAAACAAACTAAGAGTCAGCAATTGTAAAGAGTAACTTTACCCTGCGCATAGACTGGTAGCGGGGTGCATGAAGCTGTACTACATCCTTCTGCAGAAGCTCTAAGGAACTTTCCAAAGAATAGCTGGAATCCCGCACACCTTTCAGGATATTTTCTTCATAATTATTGGTCATGACTGGTATCACTTCAGACACTTCAAAAAGCGCTGACTTTTTCTTCTTAAAAAAAAAAAAGCACAGGTTACATTAGGATTACATCCTTTTTAGGCAATTATAGATAACAGTTTATTTCAGAATTGGTGATTTTGTTAGCATACATGTATGAAATGCATATCCCAAGTTAGGACTTTGACACAAGCCACACTAAAATTAACATGCAAACACTTATAAATTTAACAGAACCAGTCCAACAACTTTTTATTACCAAAAAGTTGAACATGTTTTTGTAGTCTCCAAAGATACGAATCTACACACCAATCTTGCAAACATTAAGGCTATATCTAAACGTTAACAGCACCACCCTTTCATTTCACAGAACACATGATTTTGGGCTGATCAAGAGCCCTCTATACAAGCTTCTCTTCGCAAATCAAGTAACCTTTTTCCCCTCTTGCAATACTTTAAAGTTGGCCTTTTCATAAGAGTGAAGTTGTTCAATGCCACATTTGGTAACAATTGGTGATCAAGATCCAACCAGAAGTTAGCTATGGGTCATAACCTCCTCAAAAAAGGACTATTTTTATTTGCTAAATAACTTTTATACTCACTACAAATATTTCAATATCTCTCAAGCAAGGCAAAAACATTATGGGGAATTTGGAAAAACAGTTTTTGCTGTATGTAAAAAATCACTTGAAGTTGTAATGTCTGCTTCTAACAGCTTTCTTATAGTTCATAAAAAGCCTTGACCTATTTAAGGATCACATGACAGACAAAGCATATTTTATCAAATAACCCTCCACACTCCCAGAAAGAACAGACTTAACAGGCAACTATTTGCTGAACAAGCTACGCTGAGCTAAACTCCTACTTCAAGCAAACTGGTACTGGATGGACATCTTCAGTTCCCTGTGATAACTGAATTTTATAGGATTTAAAACAGATATGCAAGGAACTTCTACAAAGTAGCCAGAAAGGAGTATGAATGCTCCAACTAAAACCACTGAAGTAATTATCTAAGAAAAATCTAATTGTTACCATTGCTTAAACATTCATATTTCTCTTTATTACTATGAGACAGTACCAAGAAATTACATGGTACTATGTCCATGTCTGTTTGCAAAAAAAACCAAAAGCAAACTGGAGTAAGAAATTTTAAATAAATCAAAATTTAAGCAGTTCAGAGTCGTCATTAAAAAAAACACGTAACTATTACAGTGAATGCAAAACCTATACACTTGAGGGGATTAAACAATTTCAGTGCTTATCCACACGCATTTCATGCATTATGTACTATGTTGGAATTTGCCTCGATCTTAATTTCCTCATCATTTGCTCAGCACATTCACTTACTATAAGGACCTACTTTTATTCACCTGTGGACAGAAACTCTCCTACAATTCCAGTTAACTTCAGAAATACCAGCAGGCTCCCCAGGCTGGCCCAGACACACGTCAAACACCAGCTCCTTTTCTCCCTCCCCAAAGGACAGAAGCAGTTTCACATGTGCCAGCGCGCCGGGGCCATTTCAATATTGCATTTTGCGACTCCTCACTTAAACTGCCAGGTTCTCCCTTCTGCTTTAACCAGATAAACGCAGGAACTTTAGCAATCGCTCCAGCCAGGTCTGCCTTTTCAACTCAACTCTTCACAGACAACAATTCTGCAATTCAGACCCCAATAAGGCTTAAAGAGTTACAGTATTAACTTCAACACATATTTACCGAATACAGAAGTTACCAAGTAATCATTTAATTAGGCACTGATACCCTCTGCATTAAAAACTACAAACATACGAAAAGCCAAAATGACAAACATGAAGTAAATATTATAGCAATTAGCAATTAAAAAGTTTAGAAGTCAATGAAATCTATTAAGGATAAACTGTAAGATGAAATCAGCAAGACTTCACACAGCATAGTTAACATGCATCACAACAGACAACACAGAGAGAAACATTAAAACCAAGTTACCTTGTCTTTGAACACAAAGGCAATGTACATCTTGAAGTCAAACTGGTCAGCTAAAGATTCTTTTTTCTTTCTAAGCTGAGCACGAAGTCTGTTCAGAGCTTGTTTCTTCCGGGAGTTTGGGTCCCCCATTTTGTAATACAGGTGGTACTAAAGCCTTTGGAAACTGTTGCTAAACTATGGGCACCTTTTCGTAAGACTCAAGTACAACAGAAACAAGTCGTTTTATTCCTGCTAATACGACTGAACAGATAAAATGTGAATGTAACCCAAAACCGCACCTCAGGCAATTTTTTAGGAGAATGTCGTATCAGAGGGGCCAAGAAACAAAGTAAGTAGTTGTCCAGCCATGGCTGGACAAGAGGTTTTACAATAAATCAAGGAAAAAAAAAAAAAAAAAAAAAAATTAAAAAAAAAAAAATCAACAGTTTAGCTGCAGGAATAAGTGGGTAAGAATGAAAAAGAAAAAAAAAATATTATCACAATTTATGTGTACAATAAAAAGCAACTGGCACAAGCCCAATCCATGGGGGGGTACTTTTGCTCTGCTTACAAAAAAAAAATGAAGCTGAAATCACAAATTGCGTTCTACCCCAGCCAGATTCATGACTCTACTGATTATTATTCTCAGCTTTCCGCTATTGCTATGTTGCCTGTCTTTTTTTCTTTAAAATTATTACACTTGGTGGAGAGCAGAGAAAAGGGTGCAGAGGAGGAGTGCACATCCTGGGAGATAGGAGATTTCTCTGCCAACAACAAAATCAACTACAGACAACACAGCGCTGGTTTGCAGGGGAGCAAAGAGAAAAAACAGCGGAGTCATTTCTAACTTCATCCTGCTCATCATCAGGCACATCATCGCCCTGAGGCTGCTGCTGCCGAAGAGAAGAGGGATCATGATGGCCACAGACGAGGGGCAGGCAAGGGATTGAAGGGGCAGTATTATCTCACCTAAGAGACTAAAACCCAAACCAGCGCCCCAAACCTGGGCTCCTTTACGGGTGGGAGAACCCTACATCCCCCGACACCTCACACGCTCCCTAGGCTGTTGATCCCCGGGGGATCCTTCTCTCCCCGCCGCTGCTGCGCAGCGAGCACGGTCAGCCCAGGCTGTGCATGGCCAACGCTTTTGGCTTCTCCTGAGGCCCCTGTCTCAGAGGCTGCGGCGGGCGGCCTGTGCCCGGGGCACCCCCAGTAGCACGGCGTCTCCTCTCTCACTTCATTCACTTCATGGTCAGGATTTGGAAAAATATGGAGAGTTTTGCTCCCAAAAATTTTCAGTGCCAAAAAATTTCTGCGAGGTTGTTGTTTTTATTTTTTAGTAATTGCAAGACTAGGTTGCAATTTTAAACCTCTAAAACAACCCCCCCTTAAAAAAAAAAAAAAGCAAACCTTCAATTATCAGGTTATTTTCTTCCTGTCTCCAGACATTTTTTCCCCTCCCCAAGGTGTTTGATTAGTCGAGGTTAAAAAAAGTTTTGCGGTTAGAAAAATCTGTCAGACCAGGTTAAGAAAAGGGGGTTAAGTATTCCCCCTTCTCTCCTGGGAAAAAAAAAAATAAAACAAAAAAAAGAAGAAAGGGAAACAAAAACAACAAAAAAAAGGAGCCCCTCCCAAAACTTTTCCCCCCAACTTAAGCAAGAGACTGAGAGGCTCGGGCAGGAGGCCGGGAGCGTGGCCCGCTCGCTACCCGCAGCCGGCGGGCGCAGGAGGAGCAGTGGAGGCGGCGGCGCTGCTGGCAGCACGGAGAGGAGCCATGTCAAGATAAAGCCACGAAGCCGCGGAGCCCCCCCATCCCTGCCGCAGTGGACACGGTGACCGGGCCGCCCGCTCTGCCGCTGCTCGGCCCCAACCTGGTCCCCATAGTCTAGCTCGGCGCCCCGGTGCCGGGGAGTGGGGAAATGGTGGCGGAGAGAGGAAGAGGAGAAGGAGGAAGAGGCGACGGCGGTGGCGGCGGCGGAAGGAGAAGGAGGCGGCGGCGGGTCCCTGCGCTAGTGGCTCCTACGGAGGGCGGCGGGCATAGAGATCCCGGAGCGGCGGCGGAGGACGGTCGGGAGAAAGACGAAAGGGCTGAGGAGAGCCTCTCTTCGCCCAGGCGGCCCCCGGGACGTCTTCGAAGGGGGCGGGAGGAGCGAGCGGGAGCGCCGGGGTCTGCGGCTGAGCCTCGGCCCGGGAGCGAGCGCGGAGGGGAGCTGCGCGGCCAGCACCGACCACTCAAAATGGCAGCGCCTGAGTCACACAGGCGCCGCCCTGCCCGCACTGCGCGGAGCGCTCTGCCGGCGCGTACCAAACGTTCGGGTGGCCGGGGCGGGGGGGAACAGAATCTTGTGCTCCAGGCAGGAAGGCTCAGCGGTAACTACACTAGCCACAGACACTCCCCGTGTGGCGAAGGATAGAAGCGAGAACAACACTGGCAGAACATCTCCCAGCCGCCGCCACGCCGAGAATCCGGGTCGCGCTTCCCTGCTCCTTCTCCCCCCGCACTTTCACTCCTCGTGTAACCGCCCTCATGACACACGTGATGTCGAGTCGGGCACCGCCCGCGGGACAAGGACCCGGATGGGGTTGCTCAACGGAGTTCTCAGCAGGAGGGGGGGCAGCGGGGCAAAGCGGGGGAAAGGGAGTGGTGCCTCCCCCTCCCCTGCCAGAGGTGGTATCTGCCCGGGGCCGCTGTCCCCCGCTCCGCCCCCGCGACAAGCGGCCCTTTGTCAAATTGGGACTTTTTGTCCCCTGCTGGGGTCCTGTCGTAGATAAAGTGCATACTTAGACTTGTTTCAACCTTAAGCGTCCCGCTGTTGTCGGAAAACACGAATCTTTGTGTTTGTTTTTTTTTAAGTATTTTTTTTTTTTTAAGTCTTTCGGTGGTGCCTCGTGTTTAATTTCGTTCGCTGGGGTCTGTATTCAGCCCAGCATGCTTCGGTGAAGTAAACTGTAAATAAATTAAAAATAAATGCAGCCTTTGACTGAAAGCTGTCAGAGTGATGGTGTGCATCCAGTGCCGCTCTGGCAGCACAGCCCAGCGCACAGCTGTGTGTGACAACGTGTGTTCCCTTATCTATATACCCAAGGAACTGATGTTCCAGAGATGCAAGCCTACTCCTGGGAGAAAAGCAAAGCGTTTTCATTTCTGTGCCAAATGCAGAGGCTCATGCCTCCCACCTTTCACTTTCCCCACAGCGACAGAGGAGCCGGGACACTACTTTCCCTCGGGATGGAACCACCATCTCCGTGGCCCATCCCGTGTGTCCCCCCCCACCGTGCCAGGGAAAGCTTCGCTGTCCAAAACTGCCCAGACTGGAGGTGCTGCTAAAACGCTGGTTTGCCCTGTGCCGCACCAGAGTATGTCAAGGGGCTGCTGGCCAGGCACAGGCCGCTGGGGCGGGTGAAGGTGTTGCTCCCCCCTCCACTCTGTAAGCTGGCGCCTGTGACTCACTGAACTGCAACGATGTTTAAAAGATTACAAAGGGGAAGACAAGTGCAGGCACCGTCTATCTCGCTGTATTGTGTTTCAAAGCCCGTGGTGCTGACACTCTCCCATAATCTCCAGTAGATTTCAGTCCTTTTTTTTTTTTTTTTTCCCTTGGTCTCTGCTCTTACTTGTATCTGCTGTTTTCCCTTGTTCTCTCCTGACCCTTCATATTTGTTATTTCCCTTTAGCACACCTTTCCTTTACACACAGTTCTCCTTGGACACTCCGTTGACTTTTCCTCCTGTCTGTTTCGTGGTGGGCAGCTGCCATGGCTCAGCCCTTAGACCTCGTTGTCTTCACCCGGCGTCAGTCGGGCCCTCTGGTGCAAACACTCCCATCTTGCCTCTCCTGTCACAGGCACCACCCAGAACGCTCCCCTCTTGTTTCAACAGGAACAGAGCTGAAACAGATTTTTTTTTTTTCCCCCCACTTACAGAGTGCTGTTCACCTCTAAGGGCAATGCCTATTGAAAATAACCCCATATTTGGAGGCAAAAAGCAAGGGATCTAAATAAGAGTATTACGTTAGCTGTGCACTGCTGGGATTATTGCAGAACGCCAACATTTTTAATCTGTAATATCAGCCTGGCCTCAACGAGAGCTGTGTTCAGATACCTGCTTTTTCACTCCAAGTGGTTTTGCTTGCCGAGCTGCCCTGTACGGCATTTTGCGCCACAGCCTGACATTCCCTTCGGTGCCCGCTGCTATTTTAAGCCATGACTCACGCTTGGTCCATGACCCTCTTTGTGCCGGTGCAGCCGATGCAAAGGCGGCCTGGCACAGCAGCGCTGCTTGACGCAGGGATCGCCCCGGCACGGAATGCCCTCCGAGGGAACTGGCGCCTTGCCCACCTGCGAAGGAGAAAGGAAGGAGTTTTCTTCCAGCCCAGTAACTCCAGCTGCCCTCTGGAGCTCAGGGATGCAGCCACAGCTACTGCCCTTTGTCACAAGGGGTTGGGCAGCTGCCCAGCCCCAGGTTGAGAAATGCATCCAAAAAAACGTAGCGCTGGCACAAGGTTTTCTTTTGGAGGACTTTGCAGAAGAGCTATGAGGAGAGGAATATATATACTTAGAGGAAATATACATGTATATACTTAAATGAAATGGGAGATCGAGCACAGAGTATTACTTGTTAAGCAGCCACCAGCTGTCTCTTGCAAACACAGGCTGCTCAAATCCTTTCACAACATTTCAGAAGGCGATGGGGAACTGAAATCAGTCCAGGTTCCCTCTGCATAGACTTCTGCTCCTCCTTGTATAGGCAACTACCTCCTGTAACAAACTCAGAGAAGATTCTTTTCTTTTTGCTCACTGGCTAATAAAGATATCCTGACAGCATTTACACAAGTGAGTACATCAACCAACCATTATATGTTTATTATACATATATGTACAGAAATATCTGCACTATTAAAGCTGTGAGTAATAGCTGAGTCTTGTTCTACTTTTACAAAATTGTAGTTCTATTCCTCTATTGTGCACAATGAAGAAGCTCTTACAGTAGAAAAATATCAGCATCTTAGTCAAAATATATATTCTTGGCATATATAACGTTCTTACTGAATGGAGGGTTAAGACTTAGCAAAATAAATATTTGTATGCTACTGATCCATAATTCTCTTAACCAGATCATTGTGCATGACTGTTATGCTGCTTACTGGTTATGCAATGTTGTATCATTTATAAGAGAGGCTTGTGTGCCTGAAAGCTGATGTGTGTTCTACAACCATAATACTTGGTCTAATGACAGACTGCTTCTCTTCAAATCTAGTTTAAAACGATACAAACTTTATCATTAAGGAGAGAGCAGTGTGGGTGGCATGCAAAACAAACCCCACAAGTAGGTTGTGGCAGTGTATGCAAAATACGTAACTGTTCTTTTTTTAGGCTCCAGTCCCATTAGCACAGCAAAAATAGTGTTTCTTGTGCGATTCAAATCTGGGCTGAGCAAAACAGTGGAGCGAATCAGCTTCTGCTTGGTTAACACAGCAAAGACAAGCTGATGCTTTCAGTCTTTCTCCCACTCAGCTACCTTGTAGCTGCAGTCCTGTAGTCTTTGGGGAGTGAAATGCATGCATATGGTTGCTTGGATATTTTTTCCTTCTCTGCTCTGAAAAGCTTGTTTTCTATTTGTCTTTTTATTGTTGGCTTGCTGTTTTCAGTGAAGTTAAGCATGGTATAGGTTTTTTCACATTTGAGTTGCATAGTAAGTTGTGGTGTTTTCTGTAAATAAAAAGGGATTGAAAACTTTATAAAAACACCTTCGTTTTTTTCTTTTCCAAAATGTATGTGATTTCAGAGTCTAACTCCTGTTTTCAGAATTAAATGTTTGTTCATAAGCATGTGGGCAAGACTATACTCTAACGCCTCTGCTTTTAATTTCCAGCTTAATAATTAGTTACTTAAAACTTAACAATTTCTAGTTAATAATTAGTTTTTTAACAGATTGTAGCAGCTTGAGATATATGTTATAGACATAGTTAGGAAGAGATGAGTTGGGTTCTATTATTGTTCCGTTTATACTTTCCGTGCATACTGTATTGGCTGTGTGTGTTAGAAGTAGTATCAGCCCTGAAGCTACTTGCTTCAAAAACAGAACTATGATTAATTCAGTGCCAAATGTTTATGCATCAGACAAAAATGAAGTAGTATTCCTTTCTGAGTTCAAACAAGACAAATTAGGTAGCAATTAAAACTCTTTCATACACTTCAGAGTATACTGTGATTCACTCTGCCTTGAGAGCAAACCTTAGTTGCCAAGGCACAACAGGAACTTCTGTGTAGAGAAATTGAAGTGTTTAATGTGGAAAACATTCCTTACATCATGCTGTGGACAACTATATATCCACTGCAGAGCTATTCCTACAATATTAAGCTTCATTATCACTTCCCTATGTCCTGCCTTCTAGTTGTAGGGCTGTGGTCATAAAATGGACCATACGTTCTTTGGCACATGGTCATAAACTTTGGTGGAACTACAACTACTGTCTTGCTGGGTTAGTTCCATTTTAATAATTATGTGGTGCTGGAGCAAGTTCAGAGAACGGCAACAAAGCTGGTGAGGGGTCTGGAGAACAAGTCCTGTGAGGAGCAGCTGAGGGAACTGGGGCTGTTTGGCCTGGAGAAAAGGCGGCTGAGGGGAGACCTTATCACTCTCTACAATTCTCTGGAAGGAGGTTGTAGCGTGGAGGGTGTTGGTCTCTTCTCCTGAGTAGCAAGAGATAGGATGAGAGGAAATGGCCTCAAGTTGTGCCAGGGGAGGTTTAGACTGGATATGAGGAAACAATTCTTCATGGAAAGGGTTGTCAGGCACTGGAACAGGCTGCCCAGGGAAGTGGTGGAGTCACCATCCCTGGGGGTGTTTAAAAGACATATAGATGAGATTCTTAGTGACATGGTTTAGAAGTGGACTTGGCTGTATTAGGTTAGTGGTTGGGCTTGATGATCTCAAAGCTCTTTTCCAAACAAATGATTCTATGATATATATGTTTAAATACGCTTGATTATGTGTATTCTAATTTTTTGCTTGTCTGGGTTGTGCTTTCCTGACTTGTTTAGGACTGCTGAGTATAGGTGGTTATGATGTCAAAAGTAACTAAAGGTTCTTAGTGCCTTCACTGAGAGGGTGTCTTCCCAGAACACTGGCACCCAGTCAATTGCTCCTGTGAGTATGGTAGTCATGAGGTGTTAAACAGCTTGGCCCTTTGTTTAGTATAACAAATGCATGTCCTTTCGCTAAAACTTTTCATTTATTCTGAAAATATCTGAAATGCACATTGCTTGCAATTTGTACATAAACCTGCAATTCAGATTTCACGGGATAAAGTGTTATGGTATCTGAAAGACTAGTGTGTCACTGTGCTGCTTCATTTTCAACTCAAGTTCTCAGTTAATGCTGTGCAAATGCATTTGTCTTTATTAGACTTATTTGATCTATCAAAACCAGACTGATGTTCCAATGTAGGTTTTGTGTTTGCCCAGCAGCTGCTTGCAAGAATAAAACTTGAAACAACTTCTTTTATTTATTCAGTCTGCAAATAATATTCTAAATACTTGTAATCAGCAGAATTGGAAGTAGCTTTAGATTAGCAATTCCTAGCATTTATAGAGAATTTTTCATTTTTAAATCTAAAAGCACTACACAAATGATGGGGTTTTTTTTTAAGGCAAATCCATAGTTGAGAAGGCTAGGATCTAACTGGTTTAAGGGATGTGTTAGTTACTCACACAGTACTTAATTAGGGACAAATTCAGAAGGTGAGATTTAGATTTTTCTTCCAGCCTTCCACCTCTGAAGCACTCAGGATCACTGTTCACAGGACAATCTTTTATTCTAAAAGACAAAAACTGCAGACTCTTTGGAGAGATTGATTTAATAGCAGTGGCCATCCTTGAAAACCAGCTTGCATTATAAAGTATACCTGGAGTGTCCCATGTATATAATCCATTCTTCGGACAGAGTTTTATAAACGTGCAGCCTTCTGTGATGATCAGCCTAGGGAAAAGAAGACAAAACATGAACTTCTTGTTGGTAACATAGGAAACACTTGTCCATGCACTGGAACAGGCTGCCCAGGGCAGTGGTGGAGTCACCATCCCTGGAGGTGTTTAAAAGGCGTTTAGAAGAGGTTCTTAGGGAGAGGATTCAGTGCCAGAGTTAGCTTGCGGTAGGACTCGGTGATCCTGAGGGTCTCTTCCAACTGAAATTATTCTATGATTTTACACAACGTTAATACCCCAGAAACAAGAGGCTGCGGGAGGGAAGGGTTAGGACACGTAATGCCACGCTGCCACCTAGTGTCACCCGGCGGAGTGCGGGGAGCCGTCCTAGCCCAGAAATAAATGGTATTTTTGTTGGACAGAAAGGCCATGAAAACAGCAGCAAGGGACCCTGAGAGCCGTAGTTCCTGCTGATTGATTCAGAGACCCCAAGCCCAGCCTCGGGGTTCCCTCCCGGGACCCTTTTGCGGGGCTTGCACCCAGGGCAGGGCTGAGATACGGCACTGACGTGCTCCAGTGGCACAACACCGCGCTGAGTCCCTCGACCCTCTCCACAGCAGTTCCCTGCATCTAAAACAGTTATAGGAGTTGCTTCCATTAAATATTAATAACTAGGAAAGCATTTATGATATTTACATAAGAACGTAATTTACAAAATGGAAAATGACAGTGTAATTTACCTGCACCCAATGTGGCAGGTAGAAACAGAGAGACCGTAAGTACCCCAGAGCTAGATAATTATCTGTGGGTTACAGTAAAGGCCCTGACAAAAGGCACAATGTGACTGTCAAGTAGAAATACTGTTTTGCCAGTACTTGATTTGGATAGCAAAGTCCAAACTCTCTCTGTGTAATCCTCAGGAAGTTTCCACACGCCAAATTTAAACAAGACCCCACAGCCACTGGAGACCAGGTAGTGCCTTCCCACCCATTCCCACATTCCCAGGCACATGAAGACCACCAAGAAGCTTTTTTTTTTTTCTTGCTGTCACTTGCTGTAGAAACTGATAACATTTATAAATAGCAATGGAGTATAAAAGCTCTAAAAAGTACACCTTCTTGACTGCCGTGAATAATCTACCAAATTGGCTGAGCTCTATGGGAAACCTTGGTGTGTTTGCCTAGGCTCACTTGAAGTGCAAATAGTTGTAAGTATTCATGACAGAGAGTTTTATTTTTTATGAAACAAACAAGCTGAAATGCATTATATTGCACTCAATCTGAAGACAGATTCTTCTACTACTGGGTTGACAGATTTTTACATGTAAAAAGGCCACAACCCCTATTTAAATTTAACCTTCAGCCACAAAAATGGCAATTCTTACAACAAAGTAACCTGAGACCTTTTTGTGAGATTTTTATATGATTATACTGGTTTCCCACAGTTAAGACTATGAATAAGCTTCTGATAATAAGCTCTCGGTGTTCTTTCCGGCATGGTGAAGGGATTCTTTACAAACCTTTCAAACTGAAGAAACTGAACTGAAGGAAAACTCAGAGACACGGTCATTCATAATAGGACATGTTCTTCAGCTGGAAAAACTGAGGGAGTGGCACCTTTGTAATAAACCTCCAGATCATTTGCCTCCAGCAAGGAACAAATTAAAAGGAAAAACAAACAGAACTGTCACATCAGAACCATCTCCCATTGCCTCAGGCCCTTTATAATTATCAACGTTTCCAAAAGCGGTTGTTCCACTTCTGAACTGTAAATCTACCTGAAAACTTCTTATAAACTAAAACTGAATTTTGAAATCCTTGAGAAGGTTTCACCTGAAAACATTAGTATTACAAAAATTGAATCGCAGCCATAAACGACACGTTGCCTTTTATGCATATAAAGTTATGCGTGCATACAATTTAAATATTTTGTCTAAAGCATTTTATATTGCATATTTATATTGCTATATAACAATACATAGAACATAAAAATAGGACTGTTTTGATCTTGTGTTTATGTACAGCTTCCCTCTATCTAGATCTTTCTGAAAGGAGATTTAACACTGATAAGATGTATGTGTATATTTGACCAGAGTTTAGCATATCTGCTAGTGTTTTGGAATATGGAACATTTCAATTTTCTTCTAGAATAAATAAGAATTAAATTAATTTAAAAGCATGAACATGTCTTTTTTAAAAAATTAATATAACAGAACAATACCAATTTAGATAGACATTTCTGCCCATGTTATTTTTATTTTCCTGAGAGAAGACAAAGCTTACTGAGGTGACAGCTTGCTGATGACACTATACGATTCAAGATAAAAGGAATGGAGCTGATTGAATGGCTGCAGAAGGGTATTATGGAATTGAATAACTGGTGAATACAGCAGCGAATGAAATTCAGTGTAGATAAACATAAGAGAACATACACAGGAAAAAAAAAATCTTAATTTCATATATATCAAATAACAGACTTTGAACTGACCATTATTCAAGAATAAGATCTCAGGGTTATGACAGACATTTCCACAAGAATGTCAGCCCGATGTTCAGCAGTGATTAAAAGGGCAAATCAAAGGGCATATGGCTCACAAAAGAGCAGAAAGATGGAACAGCTTTCATGTAGGGAATGGCTAAGTAGACCTGGGAGAAAAAATTGGAGAGCAATCTGTGTAACAGCAGCATAGATGAGGACCAATTGTTTGCTACCTCTTCCAGTACAGGGACTGGGGGCATCAACTGAAGTTATAGGAATCAGGTTCAAAAGAAAAAAAAAAAAAAAGGAGGGGGTTCTTCAGACAATAGCTATTTGTGCTCTGGAACTACTTGTGAAAGGATGTTATGGACAATGAAAGTTTAAATGGGTCAATGGGAGACTGAACAAGTTTATGCAAGAGAGATCAGCTTTATTTCCTTATCCTTGTTTAAAGATTTCCCAATTCATCATTTTTTATATTCTGTCTTTCTTTCATCAGACCATGACATTCCCCTTTAGACATTCTCACTAAGTGCCATACAGTTTATTTCCAAGCAGAAGACTGACAGAGTAGCATGCTAAATAAATACTTCTCACTGTAAATATCGTAATTTGTGTCTTTTACAAGCATTTACTCACAAGTCAGCAGAAGATACTATCAGCATAACTAAAAGATAAACATACAAATATTTGCAAGAACATAATTGTAAAGTGGCCTCTAACAAACTTAACAGCATACCTTATGCATAATTAATGGAGAAGTAGAGTCTGTATCATATAAAAAATTGTAAAGCAGTTGTTGTGGCCTAACCATAATAATTCTGTTCCCTGTTTTTGCAGATTGTAGTGGGGATTTTATTTATGCTTGCAAATATCTCAAGGATGGGTGTCAAGAGGGTGGGACCAGACTCCTTTCAGTGGTGCCCAACAATAGGATGAGGGGCAATGGGCACAGACTGAAACACAGAGGGTTCCATCTGAATATGAGAAGAAACTTCTTTACTCTGAGGGTGCCAGAGCCCTGGAACAGGCTGCCCAGAGAGGTTGTGGAGTCTCCTTCTCTGGAGATACACAAAACCCATCTGGACACATTCCTGTGCAATCTGCTCTGGGTGAACCTGCTTTAGCAGGTGGGTTGGACTGGATGATCTCCAGAGGTCCCTTCCAACCCCAACCATTCTGTGATTCTGTGACTTAGATAGCGGTGATAACAGTAAAGTGGAAACGTGATTTAAATTTCGGTTGGTAAAGTATCTTTCTAAAATACAACGAATAATGGGAGTCAAAAAGCAATCAAGAGACATCTTGTTTAGTTTTGAGGTTCTGGGAGATTTTGAACATGGAACCAGACAGCTTCCTACGTAACTTGTTACCAGCCAACACGAGCACCAGGCAATACCTAAGTGCTTCTTTTCACACAGCTTCAGCCCCGGCACTTCTGGGTGGGGGTGTCAGACCGCACCAGACTGGCCTGTGCCCCCCCCAAAGGCACTGGCAGGGCCATGATGTGCAGCTCACAGCTGATGTGTCTCGTATCACAGTGCCGAGCTTTCTCCTCGCCTTCCTCACGATCAAAAGCTGCCCCTGGAGAACCTGCCATCGCACTTGCTCTGCTGAAGCAATATTATGGAATGTTCTGGAATATTGTGTCCAGTTCTGGGCCCCTCAGTCCAAGAAGGACAGGGAACTGCTGGAGAGAGTCCAGCGCAGGGCAACAAAGATGATGAAGGGAGTGGAGCATCTCCCTTATGAGGAAAGGCTGAGGGAGCTGGGTCTCTTTAGCTTGGAGGAGACTGAGGGGTGACCTCATTAATGTTTATAAATATGTAAAGGGTGAGTGTCATGAGGATGGAGCCAGGCTCTTTTCAGTGACAACCAATGATAAGACAAGGGGCAATGGGTACAAACTGGAACACGAGAGGTTCCACTTAAATAGGAGAAGAAACTTCTTCTCAGTGAGGGAAATGGAGCACTGGAACAGGCTGCCCAGGGAGGTTGTGGAGTCTCCTTCTCTGAAGACATTCAAAACCCACCTGGACACCTTCCTGTGTAACCTCATCTAGGTGTTCCTGCCCCGGCAGGGGGATTGGACCAGATGATCTTTCGAAGTCCCTTCCAACCCCTAACATTCCGTGATTCTATGAAGCTGCAGGTCCCGGCCCCCTCAGGCCGCCCGCCCCGCCCCTCTCCCCCCGTCCTGCCCCGTTCTCCCACCAGGAGCCCGAGGGGCGTGGCTCCGCCGGCGGGATGAGGGAGCGCAGCCTGCGATTGGCTCGGAGAACGGCGGTCGGATCACATGACCGCCCCCCCGCGCTCCTGATAGCCGCACAGCCGGGCGGCAGGAAGCAGTTTTTGGGTGCGTGTGGTGTCGGGAGCCGTGAGGGATCTGCTGGAGGTGAGCGGGGTTGATGAGCCGAAGGGATGGGGGCAGAGCCCGCGGCGGCTCGGTCTCGCTTGGGGGCGACGGGTGGGCCGCAGGCTCCCGTGGCCGCGTTTGGGTCTTGGCGGGCTCCGGGCGCCCATCCCCATTGGCCACGCCGCCGAGCGGGGGCGGGGCGCTGCGGGCTCGGCTGGCGGGAGCGCGAGGGTGCCGCTCCCCCCTCCCCCCGCCATCTTGGGTGAGCGGCCGTGGCGCCCCCGCATCCCTGTGGTGAGGTGTACGGGGCTGTTACCGGTGGTGGGCTGTTGTGGCACCACGCGGGGTGTCCCCTCAGGGCTTTGCGTTTTTAGGGTGCTTGCAGATCGTATCTGGGGGGGCGGAGCTCCAAGAGGCGCTCCAAGGGCGCTCTGCCAGAGCTTGCTGGATGCGCGGTTCATGACTGGGTTTTAAATGCTGTTATAAAAGTTGCTAAACTGCAGTTGTCATGTTCTATAGCTAGTGTGCCTGACCTTCAGTTGCAGCCGGATATTACTACTTTTTAACGGTTTTGGTTTTTTTCTTTTTTGGTAGTGATCCTATTAGTTGCAAGATGAAACAGAAACCGAACACAGAAGAATCATCAGGATCTTTACAGGTATGCTTTAAAGTCTTGAAGCTAGAATGCAAGAACAGCTCAGGGATAGAAAATAAACGATGAAATTTATCAAGAGTATCTGAATACACAGGATTTGCTTTGTTGGGAGGTTTGTGCTCAGTTCTCTGGGAAGTGGTCTCTCTGTCTGACACAAGTTTTATATCCACTGGAAGAATACAAAGGGGTCTGTTGCAATGTGCTTCCACCTGGCTTGTGTCCTGTTGGCTTCAGTAACCTGGCAGGCAGTGGGACTTGGGAACACAGTGTCCTGCTGGGGCATATGTGCTTATGACTGCTTTTTCTTACTGCTCAGCAGGTCCTTTTTAGTTTGACACTGAGCTTACTGTCTTTCTGTGTGGTTTTTGGTTTTGGTGGGTTTTTTTGTTTGTTTTTTTTTTTAAGTGGTGGCTGTCTGCTGTAGTTCAGTTATTAACCCAATCGGGCTGCTAAGGGGTTGTAGAGTAGGTTCTGTAGTCTGTCCTTTATGGGGTGAACTTACCGAGAGTTAAATTTGTCTTGACTTGAGCATGTCTTAATTGAAATACTAATGCAGGGAGTTGTGTTTCTAAAACTCACCCTCTTTAACCATAGTTGCCGTGAAATTGGTGGAAGTGCTTAAAGGATTTAACTTAAGATGGGATTGATAAGTTATTACAGCTTATACCTATTCCAGTCTTGTTGCAAGACTCATTTGTTAAGCCTTTTAATGTAGGCACTACTTGGAACTGTACAAATACCATATAAAATAGAGACTAGTGGTGTTCTGTCATGAAGGAGAGAGTGAATGAAAACTTCTGGTATTAATCACAGAATGGTTGGGGTTGGAAGTGACCCCTGGAGATCATCTAGTCCAACCCACCTGCTAAAGCAGACTCACACAGGAATGAGATTAATGAAAATTGTCATTTGATAAGTTTGAGTTATACACATGGTGATCCTGTCCTATAGTGAATCTAGGGTATAAATTCCTCTGTGTGGCTTTTTGCACTTGCAGTGGGTTAACTCGGGTGTTAGTCAATAGTTTATTGGCAGAGTATACTCAACCCTAAACTTCAATAGCAGCGAGCGGTGTCTGACACGGTGTGCTTCTTGTTCCCACAGCAGTTAGTGTTTGTCCTTTAGTTCAACAGGAGGGTAATTGGTGGCAGAAACTACCGTGGGAAAGGTGAACTCTTGTCATTTGAAGTACGGTGTGGAACAGTGACTTTCTCACGCTGCTGTGGCATTGTGTTCTGGCTATTCTTGCTTGGTTGTCTGCCATTGTTTGCTATCCCATGGTGGCAGTGTAACCAACCGGGTCAGAAAGCTTTAATGAAGGAAATGGGTATTTATACATGATAGGAAAGTCGATAAACATACGGTTTATACAAAACAATAGCCCGTCTGGATGGAAGCAAGCTTTAGATCCATTTTAAAGGATAATTGAAGCAACACATCTATTTAAGTGAACACTACTTGAGGGTGTGTTCACAGGTAACAAAAATAGGTACTGCCTAAAGTGATGTGTGTGACTTTACAAAATAAACTTGCGATTACAGTCGCTTTTGTTTCTCCCTTGTTGACAAATACGACTTTGGGAGCTTCAGATAAAGCTTACATGTATTGCTGCTCTGGAACTGGCCTTGAAGTCTAGTCGGAATGTTTCTGCTGTGAGCCCTGTTTGAGTTCCTTGACCAAAGGGTCAATGTTTTCCAAGAGGCAGGGACTGTGTATAGCTTAATGTGTTTAAGGTCCATCTCTGCTACAAATAACTAGATCCCCTTCTTTGCATAAACCTTAACATAGACCAGAGTATCATCTTTTTGCCTTTATAAGATGAACTGTGGGTTACCTTAATGGAAACATGACAAATCTCTAAGTTTGTTTATGCAGAAAAGAGTCTGAAGCCATATTTGTCTTTTTTAGAAGTACCTCACAGATACAACATGCAATGCTGCACCAAGACGGACTCTTAAAATGATTCAGCCTTCAGCAACAGGTTGCCTGGTTGGCAGACGTAATGAGGTAGGAATTAGAAGATAACCTGTACACGTGTAATTATTTCTACTCATAGTGAAATGCTCTTGAGATTTTTAGCTCAAAACTAATATTTGGAAGAGCATAATCTGCTAAATAGTGTGACACAACTTCAGCTTACTATTTTAGTAGTAATATTAAAAACTAGACATTTTTGAGTACTTTAGGAAAATTAGACTTTCATTGTGTTAGACCTGTGGGTATCAAGGATGATGTCTGTAATGTGTAAGAAACTGGGGCTTATAAAGACTTACTTGCAGTCGTTGGTGAGCAGACTTACAAGTTTATGTTGTTTAAAAAGAAAAAGAGCTGAAACATTGCTCTGAAGTTAAACTCTCCTGTGTTTTATGCAGAAGAAATCTTCAGTCAAAAGGAAACTCTCAATTAACAAGTTCACCTCAAAGGCTTGTAAAGCTGAGGTGTCTGTGGACAAGGAGCAAGAAAATGAGAATATGAACGATGCCATTCAAGCTGTAGATCTTATGATAAAAGGTATGTGGTACTTCCTGAAATGTTTTATTCCACTTAAGAATGCTGTGCTCCCATTGGAATACAACTTGAAACATGGTACATTTGTCAGTTAGATAAGGCCTTTGTGTTTTTATATAACGGCTAACGGGAATTAATGATACATATCCTCTGTAGTACAGTAAATAGAATATAGATATCTAATGTTTAAGAGTGATTCTCATCTTCTAGTTACTATAAACTCAATGTGCAACAGTGTTAAGAAGCACCATAGTTTGTTCCTTTGGCTTATTGACAAGCTTTCAAGTGTCTAATTAAATTTAAATGAAAGTCTGTTTTGGTGTAGTGTGCTGGATCTGCAGTTTCTCAGAACCAGATTGAAAGTATCTCACGTTCAGTGGGAGGCTGATTAAGCCCAATGTGTGGAGAGTGACTTGGGAGTAAGAATTCAGTCTTCCACAAAGTATGTGTGAAGACTGACAATTGCAAATGAGACCATCATTTTGCGAAGCCTGCTGCCATGCTTGGGGCAGCTTCTTGAAGACTCTGCCTTTATAGCCATTAATACAGTGTAGGATCCCTGGTTTCTCTAAAATTAGGTCTCTAGTTGTAAATTTACAACTAATCTCTGTGAGAATGCTATACAGAGTGAGTTCTTATACGTGTGTTCCATAAAGTGACAAAAAATAAAAGATCATCTTAAGATGATCTCAAGAATTCAGTCTTAGCACAGGTTTATTGTGGCTTATTTCAGGAAGCCCTTCATCTCAATATTGGAAAGAAGTGGCTGAAGAAAGGAGGAAGGCTCTGTATGAAGTGCTTCAAGAAAATGAAAAGGTAGGTAGTGAAAGATAACAAATTTCTGTACCGCTGGCTGTTGTACTCCTGTTTTAACATTTCGTTATTTGAACGCAGCTGCACAAAGAAATTGAACAGAAAGATGGTGAAATTGCCCGACTGAAAGAAGAAAATGAAGAGCTAATGTCCCTTGCTGAACATGTGCATTATATGACCAGCATGATTGAGGTACTTGAATTTTCAGTTAATGTCAGAAACCAGCAAAAATATTTTTAATGGATCATGACTTCTGTGTTCACACAGCTCTTCATTTTAAATTATTATCGAAATTGTTGCTTGTGGGATTGCTCTAATCCAGAGAAATAAAGCCCCTTCTAGGGAATGAATTCCTCTGGCTTAAAATCAGCAGGAGTAATCAAAATGTCCTTAAGAGGGGCATTTTTCTGAAGGGAAGATTAAACCTTTTGTCTTAACAGGCTCTGCATCTTAGAGATGGTGACATGGGAAGGAAGGGTTTGTTTTCGCTTTTCCAAGACAACTTAAATTCGAGTGTTTAATAGGTTGTGTGAGGTTGCTGGCTAAATGAAGTACTCTGCCTGTGTCCCCTGAGGATCCAAGCTTGAAACAGGGATACACAAAGTGGAGTGGTAAGAGGGAGAAGGGAGCACGTATGCTCTTTAAAGTCAGGGTTTCACTGAGGAATTGCCAGTTTTGTGGCCCCAAAAAAAGGGCCAGTGCACAAACACAAACTGTTGGTTTCATAAACTTGTAAATTTCAAAACAGCTTCCTCTGAAGATTCCTTAGGGACAGGTAGTTGTGTTACTGATTCCATGAAAGCAGGGTTAAGTTTTCTGTAACAGTCTGTGAAACTGTAATAAGTATATAACCGTAGAACCTTGATATTAAAATCATAATCTAGGTGGGTTTTGTAGGCATTGAGCTCTCAACTGGGATATGAAGCTAAGAAGTAAACTTGATCAAGCTGATTTTTAGTTAGTGCAATCATTTAGATCAGTCTTGAAAGACTCCTATTTTGTTACACTTGATTTCTTTTTTCTTTTAATTCAGTGGGTGCTGCTTGATAATGATAAACCCACAGGTGGAAATTAAATTGCTTCAGGACTCAAAAGGATTAATGTTGGAAACTTCTGCAGTTCCTGAAGAGTTGATTTTGCTCACTTCTGAGGCTTTAATGAGCCTTAAGTGATACATCAAACAACTAGAAGCCTTAAAAGCTGCCTCTTACAGTCAGTCCTGTTTTTCTTCCTGGGCTCAGGTTAGGTGAGGGACTTTTAGTCTGATCATCAAATGCTAGAAACTGCTGGGTGTTTTAGTTCAGCTAGACTTAATGTAGCTTCATTATCTCAGATTGAAAACTATGAACTTAATCTGTAATAATTTTTCTAAAATTAAACCTGTATAGCTTCTCAAAGTAAAAGTTGCTGTAGAACTCTATTTCCCATGTTGCGTGAGATAAAACCTGTCCTATTGAAGAACCTAAGGAAGATTTAATAGTCAACAAACCAGATGTGGTCTGTGAGTTGGAGGTAGCAATTTGGCTTGAACTCAAGTGTCTAAGACTTATGACTGAGGAATGTTTTAATTATATCAACAACAGTCTTACCTGCCTGGCTATTAAGTAGAAGTACTAAGTTCACGCTTGTTTTTTGTTTGTTTTTGTTTGTTGGTTTGTGTTTTTTATGTGTGGTTTTTGTTTTGTGTTTTTTTTTTCCCTAGAGGCTAACTGGTCAAGCACCTGACAGTCTTGAGACACTGAAAAGTCTGGATCTAGAAGAATCTGAACAAGAAAATAAAGAGCTTAACTGTGGAGACAGCACTTCTGAGCAAGGGCCAGCACAAGTATCATGTGGCTTAAGGGAGAGTATATCAGATCTTGCTTCAAAGGAAGCAACTCATTTGCAACAAGAATGACAACCTTAAGTAGGCTTATGTATGTGGCTTTTAATTGCCGACTTCCTTCTGAAAGGACATAGTAAAACTTCTCAGGTATAGAAACTCCTGTGGAAGCATTATGGATGTTTGCTTTTAACTGGATAATATTATGTAGCAGTGGGAGTATCTGGATACTGCATAGAAGACTTACTACAGGCTGCACTTAGTTGCTTGTATGGAATGCAAATACTGTGTATTTCAAACTGTCGTGTAAATATCAGTTGGTCTGACGTGAAATGCAAATTGATAAATAAATTTTGCCTTACCAAAACAGCCTTTTATTGAGTGGCTAGTTCTAAGTTTGTAAGTCAGTTGTGACTACTATAGATGGAGATTTCAAATTTTTAGGGAATGCCTGGGCAGCTTAATTCTTTAGATTTGCAGAATTCTGGAGAAAAGAATGGTGGTGTTGGATGGGGAAAGCAAAACTTGTGTGCTGTTGGTGAGGCTTCAGAAAGTTAAGAATGGGTAATAAGAGCCAAGACTTAAAATTTTGTTAGATTTATGTGTTTCAGGAGTTTTGAAATAGTTGCCTCTGTTTTCTAGGGGGGACTTTTCCAAGATGTACAGATGAGAGCTTAAGTACAAAATATTAGATGGTCTCTTTTAGAATTACATTTATTGTAAATTAAAGGTTGAGTGTTCTTGATTGTAATACCAGCTGCACTGAAAATTTAGGCAGAGACAAGGCAGCCTACACTTCAGGGCTATTCTGAAAGGAAGTTTGGTGTTTGTTTTCAAAGTACTGTTCTGGTATTTACCAAGAGATGAGGCAACTTTTTAGCAAGATGGTAATGTTCTGAAGGGTTTACAGGAATAAAATAAATGCTATTTTAAAAAGCCTCTTTAAAATGGTGAGCAACTTACCTGGCATCCACATGGGGGGGGGTGGGGGGGTGAGATGCTTACAGCTGAAAGCACTGAGGTAGAAAGGGGAGAGTATGTTGAATATAGGTTTTCCAGTCCTGAGTGAGCTCTGCAGTTGTTCTGTAAGTAACAGGGTCTTCCAAGGATAGGCTTTAACAGATGGTGGCCATTGCAATGTCTTGTGAAGAGCTTAAAGCTGAGTGGCTTGCAGGAGGCAGAGATAATAGGAGGGATTCTGGTTTAATGGATCTATCAGGCCTTGCCAAAATGGGTGCTTCAGGGCATCTGTGAACACACCTGTGGTACTATCAGATGGGCACCTTTAGATTCCTCCCACATCTTTGCTCCCTGTGGGTGTCAGTAGGTTAATAGATGTTTCACAGCTGATCAGTTGTGACATTCAGGGAATGTCAGGACCATTGTAGGAAGCAATCTTCCTTCTAGCTTCCATTTCACCTTGAATGTGGTAACCACAAGGTGAGGCATCATATTTTCTTGTGTTAAATCTATTCCCAAGTACCTGAGAACTTTTTAAACAGAAGATTACACCTTCCAGTTTGTGCTCTACAGGATGCTTAGACAATCCTTTCCATCACAGTGCAGAAATGGTGACGAATGTGTATCCTTTAACTTGCTGTGTTTAAGAAAAAAAGAAAAAAAACAAAACAAAACAAAGCAACAAAACTGGATGCTAGATAACTGCTTTGTAGAGTAACCTGGGTTTTCTGTTCAGAACAAATACATAATACTGTCAAGTGACTTAAACCTCGTCTATATTGGATTCTAAACAATTTATGTCAAAGTAGTTCTTCAATAGTAAATGAGGAAACAGGTTTTAACTTGTTATAACAGTCTTTATGCAGTGCAATGTAGCTTGTTCTGCAGAATGACTTAACTATGAATAAGTGGCTTTATTTTTAAACATCAGGAATATTTTGTGTTTGCAGAGACTGTAGAAGGGAAGAAAACACTGTGTACTTAGCTGGCCAGGCAGACCAATCCAACCGAAACAGCAAGTGCAGCTTCCACCATTTCACCTCTTGCTCTGGGAACTCCTGTAATACAGGTGCTGTTGTTAGAACAAAGGACTGCCAGACAGTAACAAATCCAGAATTTGCATGCATTATCTGCAGCTGGCTCTTCCTTATTTTCATCAAGATGGTCAAGAAGGATGCTTATTAAGTTTAAATCTTGTGCTTTTTCTTGATCAATTTAAAAAAAATTAAATAACAAAGACAGTCCCTTGAGTAGCTGGATCCTTCTGTTGAAATGGATTGTGTACAAAATAAATCATGTGAGTTCTTCATGTAGGCTGATGGATGCATTGCAGCACTTTTAATAGAAGAGCTTTTTGCATCGAAAATATGTGGGCAACTTAGTAATCAGTGTACTTGCACCCCAAGTCTCCTCAAACCAAGGCTACTGTGGGTTTGTTAACTTCAATTCATTAGCAGAGATAGTAGTTTGCTGTATAAGCTCTTGAAAAAACGTGCTGTGGGGAAGACACCAGGTATGAGACAAATAAGAGTGTGTTCTGTCATGGATGTATTGGACCTTGATCAAATCTCCCCGTACTTATTATATCAGAAATATTAATGTATGAAAGTGTCAGAAGTTTTGTGATGCTGAATTAATTGCTGTTTTAAAAGTGTTCTAAAAGGGTAAAGTTTCACTTATTGTCCTGAAAATTTCTGAGTAATTTTTAAAACATGCATGGAGTAGAACTATCCTGTAGTAAGTATAGGAACTTTGTATGCATGTGTGAAAGGCTTGTCAAATGTGTAGAAGCTCTACAGAGATTTGTGTAATCAGTTCTGTTACAGCCATCTGACCTTCTATCTTTGTTTTAAATGTATAGGGAAGCTTTTATTTACCACTGAAACATGGTTATGTAATGGCTGAAAATCAACATCACTAAAGACAAGGAAATTTCATATCCACCTGAATTACAGAGAATATTCTATCTAGCATAATAAAATTATCAGTTCTGGAACCGAACTGCAGAACGTGATTCTTTCTAAGAAATCATAACTGCTTTTGTGCACCAGCTTGACCAACATGCTGAACTCCTTTTCATTGCAGAGGCTGCAGACACAATCTCGTCTTTCACTGGTGTACCCTAAGGCTGCTTAGAAGTGGGGGCATCTACTGTGTCCTAGCACTTCTCCAGTAAAATGTGGATGTCTTGACAGAATTTTGGGTATGTAAGACTAAAGTGTGGGGAGACTGCCTGTTTGCAGGTGTCAGGTGCTTGAAGAAGGAACAGCTGTGTGGGGACTAGCAGAGGCAAGCAAACTCTGGGGAGGGTGGATGCTTTGTGTGAAGAAAAGCTTTTAATTGATTTAGCAAAATCATTGATCTTAGTGCAAACACCGATTGTATTTAAGACAATGGGTGAAGAAGTGAATTAGACCATAATGACTACTTGGCTGGGCAACTGAAGTCACTTGATGTTTGCATTGTATTGTTTATGTGAGGGCCAGTGTTGCAGTGTGTTGTAGCCTGTGCATAAGTAATGAGGATGGTCATCTGTTTTTGCAAGGAAGCGCACTGCATATTTGTTTACTTTTCCTTAAGGGCCATCTGAGGTTGCTTTCGGAACTGGATTTGAGATTTTGAGCAGGTTTGCAGATCTACAGAGGCCATGTGTGTTCTTCTTGAAACTGAATTGCATTGTTATCAACATTTTCTTCAGCAGAAAATGTTTGTTGTGGACTGTTATTTTTTCTTTCCATTCTTGTAACAAAGAGTAGTTCAGCAAATGATAATGGTGTTCTGAGCAACTTCAATGTGCTGCTGCTTTGTCAATCTGCCAACAACCGCCTGAAAAGGAATGTGATCAGCCATGTTCAAGGTCAGACCCTTGGCTATGACAGTACCTCTGTTGCGCCCTTTGGCACCACAGCCATTTGAAGGGTGTGCTGTGGATCTTGTCCTCAGGAGAATTTCATTGCAAATAGGCAAACTGGGCTTCACACTTTAGATACAGAGTCTGGCAGTCATATTGACTCCTAATTTTGAATGCTTAAAATCAGCAACGAACAGAATCACAGAACGTCCTGAGTTGGAAGGGATCATCAGGACCAACTCCTGTCCCTGCATGTGACAACCCCACAGTTCACACCATGTGTCTGAGGGCCTTGTCCAGTCTCTTCTTGAACACCGTCAGGCTTGGGGCCGTGACACCTCCCTGGGGAGCCTGTTCCAGTGTCCACCACCCTCTGGGGGAAGAACCTTTTCCTCATGTCCAACCTNTCAGCCGCTCCTCATACGGCTTCCCCTCCAAACCCTTCACCACTTTGTAGTCCTCCTCTGGACCCTCTCCAGTAGCTTTATATCTTTTTTTATCTTTTGGTGCCCAGAACTGCACACAGTGTTCCAGGTGAGGCTGCACCAGGGCAGAGTGGGAATATAACAGATGGCAGCACAGGGTAAAGCTATTGTAAATACCTTTCCTGAAGGTATACTGGGTAGAGGAGGAATCCTACTGATAGCAGCATGAAACTCTGATGTGCTGCTGTTATATCTACTGGGCAGAATGCAGAGGCAATAACAGTGAAAACCACCATAGTTCATGGAGCGGATGAGGTGAGAATAAGCCATCAACTAAGCCACAAAGGCAAACCCCTTTCCTGAGAGCACTTTTCCTGGCAAGCTCCCTCTTCAGCCTGCACTGTTGCTGAGTTACTTTGGTACTGGAACCTTTTCCTAACATACCTTTCTGGGGTGGCCCAGACCTTTACATTTGTTGGAGTCAACCTGCTGCAGCCCTAAGAAAAAGGTTTTATAGTTGCTGCCTGCCGGTTCCTTCTTTGCTACTTGATAAGTGTCGGTCTTGTTGCACTTACCTCTACGCGCCTGGTTCTCCCTATTCCACAAAGGAGAGCTCTTGCTTTAACGTGGTGGGAAAGGGCAGCATTGTCAGCTCTGCAAGCACGGAAGTGTGTAAGTTATGAGATGAATATATGGTTTGTTCCTTTTTATTTGCTTTCTGGTTTTGGAAGCTTTAAGGTTTGTTCCCTTTTTCAAGGGTTTGTTGCCCTGAGGGCAGAAACTTATGGGACTTTGGTTTTGTTCTTAAATTAAGAGTGTGATTTTGTTTGGTTTTGTATGTTAGAATGTGATCCTTTGTTTCATTTAGTTTTCTAAAACAGCGTTAACACTTAAAGTGAAATTTAGCCTCTATACATCTATATATTAGGTTCAAGCTTGTCAGTCTTGAATACCACAATAGGAACTATTTTCAGTCTAACTGTTCCCGCTAAAAATCCTGTGAATTTTCCTCGTTGATTTGGAGAGCAGTTTTTGCTCCTGTTTCGTATGAGCTGTGTACGTGGTTTTTAATGGTTACAATGGTGTAGCAGATCAGCTTTAGGTTAATAAGCTTTTCAAAGGGTGGATTTAAGCTATGAGATCTAAGTAGATATAAGCTCCCTTTGACATGGTACCTGTATTTGTGAGCAGCCCTGTGCCCTCTGCAGATTTGGCTCTGCTGGATGGGCAGCTCTGTATTCCCCAGGTCTGTGTCATAAGCCTGAATGTCTGCAAGAAAGAGAGGAGTGTTTTCTGTCAGAGACAAGTCTGTCTTCACAAGATGGGAAGAAGTAATCAGCAAATGTTTGGTAACAGTCCTGGGTCCTCCTCAGCACATTTTCTGCTTGTCCTTGTGGAGCCTTTCTTAGTAAGTATCTTGATTGATAACACAATGATGTTTTGCTCTGAACTTAAACTAGGAGTAGCTAGAAATGTAGGGTACTAGTACTTGCTCAAGAGTGAATTCATCTCACTCGTTCCTAAGCAACAGTTCAGAATGTACCCTGTTTCCCTGAAAATAAAGACAGGTTCTTATATTATTTTTTGCTCCAAAACTTACTGCTTTTTTACATGTGTAGCTGCCTGAACGCTATTTAAATTTACTTTTTAAATGAACTGTAACTAGGGCTTATTTTTGGAGTAGGGCTTGTATTTTGAGCATCCTCAAAAATCCTGAAAAATCATGCTAGGGCTGATTTTTGGGGTAGGGCTGATTTTTGGGGAAACAGGGTAGGACCCACAACCTGATGACTTCATAGCTTTTGCTTTAATGAAATTGTGTTCCACACTGTGATATGCAAACTACAGGAAAGCTCTTGACAAGGTGCTATGTTTTACAGGTAGGAGCTTTTGATGGATATGGGAATATGAGAATATTCTCATATTTTTAAATAGTGTATGCCTATTACCAATGCTCTGCTATGGGTGCAAGGGCCTGCATAGACATATTGGAGCAATCAGAGAAGGAACACAGAGGGCACAGTCTTCGCCTTGCTTCCAAAATAGCATTTTAGCTTAAAACTGGCATTTTTAAAATTAGCTTTGGCTCACCTCACAGAGGTACAACTAAGAGCTGTCATTTTCACTGTAGTTTCATCCCTTTTCTACTTTTCCTACTTTTGTGGTTTGTGTGTTTATTTCCATCACTAAAATAGTTTGCCACTTACACCCCGCCTTGGCCAGCAGAAAGATGAAAATGCAAGAGTTGTGCATATTAAAGCACAAGCAAGTATTGCACCATTTCTCCTGCTGCACAAGAAGTCGCAGTTCTCTGTCCACCTTCAGGCATTAGTCCTTGCTACGTGCATTGTTCACTTGCTCTAATATAGATATTTTTGTAAGATCTTAATGTTCTAAGTCTTAGCAAAGTTGATATAGTATGAAACATAAATCATTTTACCCTGTGAGAAATCTAGCAAATGACTTCATAATTTATATAATTTGAGATTGTCGTGAAGTCTTGTCATGGCGAACCAGGCTTGAAAAGATAAATAATCCCTACAAGGCTTTTCCTTTATTATGTATATGGCTCTTGCTGAGTCACCTGTGGTGCTGGGAGCTACTTCGATGATATTTGAAGGTTGTATGAGCCTCACAGTGGAGAGGTTGCTGATAGAGTGACTATACATATGGACTGATGTGCTTAGTAGTTAAAAAATAATCTTTATTATAACTTAAATGTGATAGGAAATATGGTGAGTACAAATGCCACATAACTAAATGGAAAAAAAGGTGGGAGGTGGGTGGGAAAATCTTTACAAAAGGACACCTTGGAAGAATTCAGCTGATGGAATAAGCATGGTATAAAAACCATAACATGGTTATTTCGCCTTCTGCAAAGAGTCTGTATCCTTCAGTAACAAGTAAGCATTTTGAACTGTACAAAATGTACTTTTTTAAAGGAAGAATATATATATTTATAAATATACAGATATGTACATTGTTGTAACATTCACAGTAAAAAAAAAACCAACAAAACAAAATGACCCCTGCCTGCCAAAGAGTTTGGCGCGCAAGGCTTCCTTTTGATGTGAATTGTTTGCAGTCTTTTCTATGTAGCCTATGCAAATTTGGATACTTTAATTGACATCTAAATAGCATTTCATGCATAATGAACACAGTACAGGAACACTCTCCTGTTAAATTCTATTCACCTTCTCTGTTAACTTAAGGCTCGTAATCAACAGTTTGAAGCACTTGCTGTCTTTCATCCCTGCAGTGAGGGGGGGAACATGTTCACTTCACCCTCTGTTTGTTACTCCCTCCCAAGTCCTCTTCAGTTTGTTCTAGTTCTTCATGTTGAAATCACTCAATAGAAGCTATGATTCACTAATAAGAGTGTATGGAATCCAATCCTGCCTGTGACTTACAGGACCAAATGGCTTTGGGGACTCGTGCAATTAGCTGTATTCACTCCTTCTCTGAATAAATAAATGTGCTTTACCTTTTCATTTAGTTTTTGGAAACCGATGTGATTGTTTGATTTCCCCCTCACAAATCTCTGGATTAATGATGGCTTGTTGCTGGAGGGCAGGAGAAAGGAAATAAAAGACCAGCGGAGGCATTTAGAATGAGTCACCTAAGTGACACCCCTCAGAGTTTACATCATGCTGTTTCTGGAGGCAAAACTTGAAGAAACTTGCTCTGTATTTTGTTACCGAGACATAACTGAGAAAGCAGAGGGGTGTTCCCTGCTTGCTGGTGTGTTGCTGGGGACACTGCATGGCAGCAGACAGCTTGGGGTTGAAGAAAAAGCATCTTTGCAGTCCTGCGTAGGTGGCCTCCTGCTTGTACTCGTTAAACACAATATCACACACCTCAAGCTTTTGTGACAACTTCAAGGAGGGAAACGTAGTAGTAAAATATATGAAGATGCTGAATTCTAGAAACTCACAGAAGTTTGTTGAGGCCAAATAAGTGCAATTACATTACTTGTTATGAATCAGTCACCAAAGTACAGTTCCTCAGCGTTCAACTGTTCCATCATGAGCTGCAAAGAGAAGCCAATAGGAACTCTTGAGCTGGGTTTTAGATTTTGCTTTTCCTTTAGAAGTCTGTACATTGCTACATTTTGGGACACTCTCACAGAATTCTTTGAAGTCTTCCTTCTGCTCCCCACACCGAAGTGCAGCTCCATCCTACTTGAATGACTGTTAAATGTAGGCAGGTTCTTTTCCACCTAAAAAGCTGTGGCAGCTTCGGTTCCACGGCGGCTTCCAACTTTAACAAATTCACGGGGAAATTTGTCTAGCTGTTCATATGCCAGTCTCCCATCTTCACCTGAATGCAAAATGTTAAAGCATAATAATGTATCATATCATTGCACAAGTCTGATGAGGAGCGGCTGAGGGAACTGGGGCTGTTTGGCCTGCAGAAAAGGAGGCTGAGGGGAGACCTGATCGCTGTCTACAACTACCTGAAAGGAGGTTGTAGTGTGGAGGGTGTTGGTCTCTTCTTCCAGGTAACAAGTTACAGNGGCTAGCTTAACACTTGGACTCTATGATCTTAAAGGTCTTTTTCAACCTAAATTATTCTATGACTGCCCTACAACATTTAATATACTGGATTCTCTGCTGTTATAAACTACTGATCTGCCAGTAACTTCTTTCCCTGCTTAAAATTTCTTATCTTGAAGGCAAATTCAGAAATTACTGGGAAAAATTTAATGTGCTGTGAATGTTCACATTATTTTTAAAATCTTGTCTTGTAGTTTGCTTGTTTTATCTAGAGCAAAACAGCAGCAGGTGTGGCTTGTATGATTAGATGATAGTATCTGTACACTTGTCTCAGTAAACAACCTATTGTGCTTGTCAAGGTCTCAGCTGCAGCTGTGATACACTTGGGGCAGATGAGGTTTCCCCACTTCTCAGTTCCCAGCACTTTAAAGAAGTGAGTCTAGCCACATCTTTACTTATATATTGCTGAAAAGCGGGAAGCAGTATGTTTGTGAAATTTAACTATTTGTGTCTCTCAGTTCCTTATCTCTTAGGTACTGTCACTGACAGGCACCTGCAGATAGCATTGAACTTAGTGTGTTGAATTGGCCATTAGGAATCAAAATGTTCCCTGTATGTCATCTCGAAGAATGGCAGTACAATCTCCCAGAGCTTAGAAGATTGTCCCTGGGCTCATTGTTTTATAATTTGAGCAATAACATGTCCAGCAGCGGAGCGAATTCCTGCTGAACCGGTGAGTGAAAGAGAGTATGTTTGAAGAGCTTGCCTAACTACAGTTACAGATGGACACAAAACCATGGAGCAGAAATTCATGCTTAGCCTAAAGGCCAGATAAATACAATTTTTCTGTTCCACTGAAGTATTGGGGCCTTGAAACTGTGCAGCCACATTTGCAGTCGCATACTGCTATGCAGCCAGGTTACAGGTTAATGAACGGGCTACCTGTTGTCTCAAGGACAAATGAAGGTCAATACGAGGTGCCTGAGGTACTGTGTCAAGGAGGACTTGCAGGCTGGGGTCTGCCCAAATAAACGTGTAATGACAATTTAGATGCACTGAATGCTTGGCAGTGCTAATGGCACTGCAGGGGTGACAGGAGGAGATCCCCAAGACAAGGATGTATGATACGCAGCAAGCGGTGTGCCAGTCCTGTCTCCTCAAGGCTGCTTGGTGTTCAAATTCATTATGAATTATTTCTGTTTGTCAACTTCTCCTTTGCTATTTTTCCTTTTCTACTTCCCCTTCCAGACTCACACAATTCTATTTCTCTCTTTTTGGTCCATTTTCATGATTTTCAAAATGATTTATTTCTAAGAATACGTATTTTCTAACCTGTCTGAGTCTCTAGGTGAAGTTACATTTTGATTTAGAGTCTCACATTTGTCTAACTCAAGTGCCTTACATGCTGCCTTGTTAGAAAAGAAAATCAAATGCTTCTCTAAGACAGGCAACTCACCAAGTGAGAGCAGGGTTTCAGACGCCACTTTTCTGATCTCTTCGTTGTCAGACTGACAGAGCGTGACCAGCATTTTAATACTCTCAGCAGCCTGGGAAGTGCAAAGAGAACCACATTAGCACCGCATCATACACCGTGGTTTTATTTCACAGCCTTGTGTGGAAACAGTGACCATCCTCTGTATTGCCCTTCCTACTCCAGGGGGACATAAGGACAGACATGGACCTGTTGGAGAGGGTCCAGAGGAGGCCACAGAAATGAGCAGAGGGCTGGAACAGCTCTGCTGTGAGGACAGGCTGAGAGAGTTGGGGTTGTTCAGCCTGGAGAAGGCTCTGGGGAGACCTTATTGCAGCATTTCAGTACTTAAAAGGGGACTGTAAGAAAGATGGGGACAGGCTTTTTAGCAAGGCATGTTGCGATAGAACAAGGGGTAATGGTTTTAAACTAAAGGAGGGGAGATTCGGGGTAGACATGAGGAAGAAATTGTTTACAATGAGGGTGGTGAAACACTGGCTCAGGTTACTCAGAGAGGTGGCAGGTGCCACATTCCTGGAGACATTCAAGACCAGGCTGGATGGGACTCTGAGCAACCTGATCTAGTTGCAGATGTCCTTGCTCATTGCAGGGGTTGGACTAGATGAGCTTTGAAGGTCCCTTCCAACCCAAACTATTCTATGAGTCTATGATTCTATGAATGGGGTTTCCCTGAAAGGGAGCATCTAGGAGAAGGGATATTTTCTGCTATCAGTGTGGACCCTTTCTAATTTCCCTATTGTACGTGCTACGTGCATAACTCTGGCCGACCAGCTACATCTGCCACTTCTGACCATAGGCTGGGTGATGGGCCATGGGACAAGGCCACAAGTGTGCCAAGGCACGGGTATGGCAAGGAGAAAAACAGAAGAGAGGTGGTGAGGGTATGAGTTTTACACAGAGTATGTCCAACCTGGCAAGTCTGAGAAGGCTCTTGTCCCCAGCCCATCTGTGTCTACAGGGGCCTGTTGGCTGACCAGCCTGCTCTCTTCACCGCAAGCTCCTCACTGACACCTGCACTCACCGACATTTCCACATTTCTGCCTTGCCTCTCCTATTTTGGGGAGAAAGCAAGGAATAATCCTGTTCTCTCCTACAAAACTGTCAGGCCTTTGGGGAGAGCAGCTGTCAGAGTGTCTCTGGCAGGCTGTTTAATACAATAAGAGGGATGAGTGAAGGGCAGGTGTTGCGCTGGTGTGGCACACGGAAGATGCTCTGAGCCACAGAGCCAGGATTTGCGTGAGCCTTGTAGATCTGAGGGGCTCAGGTCAGGTCTAGAATGCTCCAAATCAGGGCTTAGCTACTGTCGCCATTAAATCTCCCCACCCTATCTTGGACGTGGTTGCTTGTGCTTGACTGAGGGCAGGACTGCAGTGGGTGCCTACTGATCACTACAGCTCAAACACTGACATGAGTGATGGGGCCACAGCAACACAAAGCAGAGCGTGACCTGGTGCAGCCAACGTGGTTTGATGTGGATGAGGATGCCACTGGGTTAGCTCACCCACAGTCCCCTCTCAGTTGGAGCATTCCCATCCTTCAAATAATATCTGCCAGAAAGGCTTCAGCTTCTTATTTGAAGATCCCAAATGATGGAGGTCCTTTCCCTTACTAGGTTTTTGCTGCAGCAGCTGCCATTCTTACTCTTCGAGATGCATTGAGGCCACGTTGCTCAAGTTAAATGTGTCTAGCACCAGTTCCCACCACTGGTTCCCAGTCTGCCTTTCCCTGAGAGACCACAAACCCTGCTGTACCCTGTGTGCAACAGAGGCGTAATGCCTTTCACCATTGCCTCTGTGAGATTCCTGCCAGCATCTTGTTTGGGGAAAATGGTTTTTCTGTATTTAAACAATATTGGAATATGTATTGGATGGTATCAGTTCTGTCTGGGATGAAGTTACATTTTAGAGATGTCTTCTCCAGGGGCCGGTTTTGAGGGAGAAATAGTCAGTCTGCAGTGGGTCTGTCTGATGGAACATGTTTTTTGGCTCAGTGTCCCATACCAGCTGGGCTTAGGCGACTGCTGTTTCCCATGGCTCTGTACAGCCGAAACAAAAGAAGCATTTTTCCTTCCTGTCGTAGGAGTGCAGAAATGGTACCAGACACTAGCTGAAGCTGTAGCACCCAGATGTACCAGCTATCTGTCCATATGGTTTGTAGTTGCTGCTTACAGCCACTCTGTGTGGTGTCACAAACTGAGCTGCGACCTGTCTCTCCCTTTCTCTTCTCCCGCTGAAAACCAGATGCATTACAGCTAATTTTATCCTAAGAGAGGACGATCTTTTCCCCTCTCAGTCAGTACTCTGCAGATGAATATTTTTTTTCTCTGTAGCGTGGAAGTAAGCCTCCCAAAATCAATATGAGAGGGAGGAAAAAGCTTTGTCATCGTCCCAGAGCCCAGCTGTTTTTGAAACAAAGATTCTAAACCATTCCCAGACAGCGCAGTACCTGTAAAAGGATGCAGTGCAGCAATACAAAACAAAAGCACTGCTACTGCTGTTATTGTAATTTCTGTTTTATTATTTGTACCTCTCAGATGTCCATTCTTTAAAGTAAAGCTTAGTGCCACAACTGAATTTCTTGTCTCTTACCTTGAGGTATCTTAGAGCCAAACAAGCTGCTTTCTGCAGCTGGAGGTTGGGCTGGGTTAGTGCTTCACAGTAATAAATCAAGGCCTGAAAACAGATAAAGAAGCAATGAAAACATTTCTGCCTGTGTGGAACAGAAGGGTGAGTGTAGAGACTGCTAAGCCAGTAAAGAGAGAGGGATTGCAGCCCACCTCCCTGACAGTGACATGTGGGACAGAGATGCACAGGTAATGTGGTGGGATCATTCCCTAGAGCAGATCCAGGACAGGCTACTAGGTATAGATCAGTGAGAGTCTGAAGCCTCAGGCCAGATGTAGGTGAGGAAAAGTTCACGTTAAAGTGAGAATCACAATCTGGCACCCTTGAAGGCCTTTCTACATAAATCTCCAAAAAGCTTTAAGTGGGCCTTAGAGTTTAAATAGTTCAAGAGCTGCCCTTGAGACGATCTCTCTAATGGAGGGATAGTAGTGAATGGGTTAGGACTGGACCCCAGAGGGACTGCAAATAACTATCACAAGGATATTATGAGCTGCTAGACCAGTTTGCTGATTGGTCCTAGAAATTAGTAGCTATTACTGAGCGAACAAAACCAGCACAGGCAGCAAATCTCGGTGGCAGTCGAGTTGACTCATCTGCAGCGTAAGGCTGCACAATGCCCTCATACAAGGCACCTTGTGGTCCGTCCTGCAGGCAGTGAACCAGGTATTGGCTACACACACCTGTTCCAGGAGAAAGTTATGTTTTCCCTGAGATGCTGCCTCCTTGACAGTGGGGAGGGGGAAGGATGGTATGAGATACCAAGAGGCTGCAAAAATGGAAGATAAGGCGAGAGGGCAAGCAAAGACGAGACTGAATCGACAGAGAAAACCAGCAAAGAGTGAGGTCCTTTTTCTCTTCTCTCTTCCTTCCTTCTGCCACTCTTCCAGCTGCATTTTCTTTCACTCTCTCCTCACAGGGAACAAGAAGGATAGCAGAGAAAGGTTTACCGTGAAAGGGTAGAAGCCAACTCCTAATTTCTTTTTATTCCTCTTCTCCCTTCTCTTTAATTTCTGTGTTTAATCTGGCCCTGCCTTTGGTACCTGTGATTGACTCAAATCTTAGATCTCACAGCCGAGCTGTGTTCACCCAAGGCAGACCATCCCCTCCAGAAATGATGGGAGGTCCTGCAGATGCCAGCCTCCTTTGGAAATAAAAAATAAAAAATCTCAGACCTACGTCTTTGCACGTTGATGATGCTGGGGACTGTTGCCTTGAGGCCTTGTACTGAAGCCAAGTCTGAGGCAGGCCAGCAGAAATGCTGAAGTGTGGAAAATAGCTGGAGAGCACAGCACTCAGTAAGTACTTGCAGAGTTTAGTTAGTACATGTTTAGTGCAATGACAGGTAGAAGCAGACCTGCATCATGACAGAAACAGACCTGGATATTTGCAGGAAAATTAGGCAGGAAATCCCTCAGGATCAGCTTAAATCAAGCTTGGAGCAATTATTGTATATGCGTAGACATTTGAGACAGTCAGGCAGAAAAAATGTCATGATGATACAGGTCTCTTATGTGATATGTGATTTTCTGCCACTTACCTTCTCCCTGAAGTGCCTGTTTTCTGCAGTAGCTGTCAGGAGTGATGCTACCGTCTCACTGACTTCATTTTTATTTTCATTGAGGAGTAAAGCCAAAGCTCTCAAAACTTCTTGCTGTGGTGGAAGGTTGTTGGAGTTTATTTTGGCCACATTTTGCTGCAGTTTTCCGTCTTTCACTGACTGCAGCACTTGAATCACAGAGGCTAGAAGTGCAGGAGGAAGGTCCTTGTTACTTATTTTAAATTCTGGGTACTTCAGACTGTTCCTTTCTCTGCTAACAAGCATCAATTTCTACTATACACACAAAGGACATGAAAAATCCCCATCTGAGCAATTGCTATGGATCCAAATTGCAGTGTGTCTACATGGGGGATTGTCTGGGCCAGTTTCTCAGATGTTCTACCAGAAGAGGAGATGAAGAGATGGGCTAGGTGGGGCACTGTGGCACTTATGCCTGCCCAGAGTTAAGGACATACCTGTCAAAATGTCACTTTCTGCTGGCAGATGTAAATCTTCTCCAGAACAAGTGAAACCCAATATTGTCAGTATATTTCCTTCCAGGGCATCTTTGTGAGAGCTTTTCCTAGGCAGACTGATGTCTTCCACCGAACGCCAGGGCTAATGTGTTTCAGAGGTGGGCTGGAATGCCTTTTTCTTTCCAGGTTTTTGAGCAAAAGCTCCCCAGTATGCTCAAATAAAAATGAAAACAAGGCAAGGCTCCTCAAACTCCCTCTCAAATAGAGAAGAAGAAAACTTGGCTTCCCAGGGATTGCAGTCTAGCATGCTCTGTGGAGCGTCTGCTTCTCTCTTTAGCTTTTGGTAGCAGAGCCTGCCAAACACTGAGGTGCTGTGATCCCTCGGCTCCTGAGAAGATCTCAGCACTTCAGAAGGTCTCTCCATAAAGGATGGTGAAAGACTGGAGTATCATCCAAGCCACAGGCACAGAAAACTTCGCAGACCTTGGGTCCAGCCCACCACTATCAGCTGTTTCCTAAAAACTAACTCTTTCAACATACTTTTTCCCATTCAAATATGGAAATAGAAATGCCTGAGGGTGTATCTGCATCAGCCCCTTTCCCTTTATATGTACAACTGTTCAGGTGCGTTCAGACTTAATATCCAAGGCACTTTCTTGCCTCCTTTCCCCACTTCTTTTGTAAAATCAGCCTCAGGGCTGAACTGATTTGTGCTGAGCTCAGAAGGACACCAATGTACTCCCCCGTTAGCCACCAGAATTTAGATATCCTACCTTCTTTTGCGAGCTGCAGCAAATAGCTTCCAAGGTCATTAACACTGTGGCTGGCAAAATAGTTGTAATACTGAAACACGGTGATGATCTCGGAGGACATGCTGGAGTAGAGGACAGGCTCCGTGCGGTCCAGGATCTGAGACACCAGGATCCTGAAGACTGCAGGCACCGCAGAAAAAGGGAAGCGTCAGAGAGGGCAAAAGCTGCTGGTAAAATGCCACATTTCCACTTCAAAGACAGAAAGAAACATATTTGCAAAGCCAGATGCTTCCCAACGCTTCTAACCTCAACTGTGGTTAGAAGCTAGATGGACCTTCTCCCTGTCTAGCTTTTATCACCAGAGGATATCTTTGTAAGGACGAACCTCTGCCAGTTTATGGATGGGTAGTGCAGCTTCCTATCTGGTACAGCATCCTTTCTACCCAAACGATATCCTGAATCGCTAAACACGTATCCACATGCACTGCCAGTTGCATCTTTGCAACACCACTGAAGCAGGGGAGGTGCACACAGACGCGGGATTTGGCTTTACTTGTTTTATGTTCCTGCATGAGCATGTGGCATGCAGAAAGCCAGTTTGAGGCACTGCCTGTGAGAGCTGTAGTGCAGAGCAGAAAGAAAAACACTATCCGGGGCAATGCAGGTGCCCACATCTGAGGAAGTCACCCTATATCCCTGTTCTAGCCCAGGGAGAGCTGGTAAATGTGGTACATCTCACTCCAAATAGGAAACTGTATATTCAGATAGACTCACCTGGATGCATATTAATTCCATACCAGTGAACTGTAATGGCGAATGGACATTACACAGACACATAAAATCAAGTGAGAGGATTCCTACTTCACTGGGTTACTTACCAACCTGTATTTGGGAACAGACTTATTCCTGATTAGCTCGTAAACCTTAAAACAGTATTTTGTTTTCTGCTGACCTCACATTTTTGTCCTATTCTGATCTGATTATTTTGGGCCAAAACTGCTTCAAGAGTTGTAGGGTTAGTTTTTGAATGAGATCTTGGAGCCATGGCAAAACAGATTTCCAACAGGTTGGAAAACAAATAAATGAAGGTTGAGTAAAGCCCAGTATACAACTGTTCTCCATTTTGATGACCAACACGATTTTTTTGCAGCACTTGGTACCTGTTTCTGCAAGTCCTGGACACTCCTCATTCACAGTGGTGGCAAAATTGATATCCAGTTGCTTCATCATTTTGTCTGCAGATGTGTGATACACTCCTGAAGGGCCAGTACACTTCATCCAGAAAGCCAGCAGTGATAGTTTCTTGTGGAACTCTGGAATAGCTAGAGGAGGAAACAAAAAGAACAATGAAACAAGGCCGTGCTGGACACATCAACTTCCAGAAGAGAAAAGATTGTAAGAGTGGAGGAAATCTCACCCTAGCCCAATGATGGACAGTTGCTGCTTGGTGGGTCACCCTGTGCCATTACCTTCACAGAGCATGACCGTGGGCTCACCCCAAGCTCATAACATGTTGTTTTTTTCTGTTTCCTCTCGTAGGATGTGAGAAAATTTACTCCTGATTCAGTTCTGGGCACTGACATCTCATCCTTTCGAACACCAGTAAATACTAGGGGAATCCTGCAAATGGTCTGCACAAAACTGGTCCCTGTCCTAGCACTGCTCTGTGGCCTTGAGTAAGTCACTCAATTTTGCCTCAGTTTTCTGATAAACAAAGTAAATAGACCATGGTATATTTACCTATCCTGCCAGAGTGTTCACAAGGGTGAGTAACTAAGTGTTTGTCAAACTCTTTCAAGGTTTTAAAATAGACACAACACCACCACAAATATCTAAATAGTTCTCCACAGAGATGACTAAAAATAGCCTTTTGGATAAACTCTTTGAGGAGATGTCTTATGCCTCTGATAGTACAAAGGCAGATCCTGTCTTTCCTCAGGAAAGAGAGGTGGAAGATATTGGCTCTTCAGAGATGGCAGTGTCCCCACCCCACTGCAGCAATGACCTCTGTGCATCTTCTGTATATCAAGCAGGATAAGTCCTTTCTCTTCTCACCTACTTATTTCTGGATACCAACACTGCAAATAGAATAAGGCCCCTGACCAACTCTACTCACTGCTACCTCTGCTGGTAACTGTGAGCTGACCTTACTATGCTGGCATCTCCTGCAGCGATGGTGAGGTCTGCACAGCGACTATTTCAGAAGGCACACATGCCCAAACAAACCCTTTTTGAGCAATAAACCCCCCCTAACTTCTCTTTTACCGTCAGTAAGGGAGGCGATGTTTCCCAAGTTCTCAGTGGTGATCTCCGCAATATTCTCCATCACGAGGATCTGCCTGGACAGTTTATCCAGGAGGCCTCTTGCCACGAATGGTGTTTTACTGGAGAACACAATTTGCTGGTGAAGACAGGCGAGAAGAGAAGAAGTCATTGAACAGAAAAAAACAAAAACAAAAAACACAACCAAAACAAACAAAAAACCCCACCAAACAAAAACAACAAAAACAAAACGAAAAACTAAACATCAGAAGAAAACAAAAGCCTCCAAAACACTTGACACCTGAAGAACTGCAATTGCAAATTCATTGCCTGAAACCATGTGATCTCCTTAACTTCAAAAGTTTTTTTGTCTCTTGGAAATTTTATTGTCCTGGTTGATATGTATTGTTGCTTATATCTTTAACATCTACATTCAGATCCAAGCCCATTGAGTATCCAAGCAGCCATTTGCATAAGCGAATTTCTGATTTATACACACTGCAAAGCTGAAGGAATCCATTATCATAAGCCTTAAAGCCAGAAAATAATATTAATCTGACTTTCATATAACATAGGCCATGGACTTTGAGGACATTCCTGCCTGGAGGCAGACCACAGGTCACTCCTTCTCCACTCCGTTTCAGCTCTGATCAGCTATTCAGGTGTCTTTATTAATTTGGTTCTTTTTCCTTGCTAATACTCCCTGCTGCTGACATCTGCATTTTCTTCAGCATTCCATGTAAATATTGTTCATATCAAATATGCTCCGTGTGTGGACATAGTTCAAGCTCGACTCCCCCAGCTGCATATTTACTGTGTACTCTTGTATTTAAGCCAAAAACTTCCCTTTTTCTCATACTTGTGAGCCAGCAGAGTGTCCAGCTCAGCAGTAAGGGTGCCGGAATCAAACTTGCTCTGTACTGTTTCAGTGGGCCTTTGGGAAAATAAAACTAATTATGTCTAACATGGAAGATCCAAAGAACTGCAAAGAGAAAGCTGCAGTATGTTTTGATTCATCAGGAAAACCCTGATGCCCTCACTTGCTAGAGTGGCTTGCTGGAGGGTTAAAATCACATTTGCTGTGCTTGGGCTCTGAAAAGAAACCCTCTAAAAGGTTGCGCTTGTTAGTTGTGCGCACAAACAGACAATTTTGATGTCCCAGGGGGGCTGTCATGCGCTGCCTTCACTGTGCGTGCTGCAGACAATCTTTCCAGCTTACGTGCAGAAATTAGTTTCTGCTCTTGAAAATCACAGCCTTGTCTGGGGTTTGGTTAAACAGTGGGGCCACGGGCTTCTGTTCCATCTCCGAAGACATGGGCTGCCTTAAACAGGGACTGATCTCACTGAGGACATCCTGGTGAAGCTAGTGGACATTTGTAACCCAGAGCGGGGGCTGTCCCTGTCATCTGCTGCGCTGCCCATCAGTCCTGCTGGGCAGCACCTGCAAAATTCCCTGTAGTCTGCACATCAGGTCCCTGCTGTGAGATGGACCAGTACAGAAGTGATGGAGCGTTTTCTAGTGTCACCTTTGTTCCATCATGATGGCTGTCCCAGCCCTGTGGCTCACTGCCTCCCATGAGCAGCACTGGTTTTAAATAAAAAGAGGGGAGATTCAGGCTAGACAGGAGGAAGAAATCTTTTACAACAAGGGTGGTGAAACACTGGCTCAGGTTGCCCAGAGAGGTGGTAGATGCCCNCTGACCTTGCCGGCCTGCTCATACCCCACATCGCAGTCACACTAGTGCCCGCAGGGAAGATTTTGAAATATATGCCCTAAATGAGCTGGGTCTGGTACCTGAATGAGCTGCGTGCAATACTGCAAGTGCTTAACTATGGTTATATCGAGGCTATCGTTCCCTGTGGTCAGAGGCAGAGGGCTTCCGGCCACGCTGGTGCCCACACCCGTGTCCTCGGTGAGAGCTTCGCTCAGGTGGCCTCTGGCTTCTGGGTGCTCCGCCCTGTAACTGGGGAGGGACGAGGGAGGGAGGTCAGTGCAGGGCCCGCTGCTGCGGCTGGCACACAGACACACACACGCTCACTCAAGACGACGAGCAACGAGAGCAGCAAAAGAGCTGAAAGCAGCCAGAAACCTCGCGATGAACACATCATATCGCAAAGGAGCAGTGCTGCCCTGGCCGGGCACCAAGGGCTGTCCCTGATGAGGGGACAGCTCTCTGTCCCCTGACCAGTTTGCATCCAGCCATGCGATGCCCTCACCAGCAGGCCTTGTTAACCTCTGGTTACTGTCGCTTGGTGGTGACAGTGTTTTCTCCCACATGTTGGTAAATTATCCCCCCAGCGCTCTGGATTAAGCACCATTAGAATTTGTGCCATTCCAAGCACCCAGCTACTAAGAACAGCTTTGTGCTTTCGGTGTCCTCCTGGTGCCAAATTTAATGCTCATTGCAGAAGGAAAGGAAAACCACTGCTGGAGTAAGAGACATGATGTTTTCATATGCTGTTTTAGGCACAATGTGTACAGTTTACTTTGCCAGTCATTTCTGTAAGAGCTTAAAGCTAGTTTCACTGTGTTTTAAATCATTATTTCCAACATTGTCTTCTTGTCCAAATTGTCCTCCCTATGTTTAAATGCGAAGGCCAAGGTCAGTCCCCAGATGGCAAGTGTACTTGGCTGCAAGTTCAGAAGTTTCAACACTTGCAGTCTTTACACTGAGTCACACACTTACACATCTAAAAATGGAAGTGGGAATCTACACTGTCCGGGGATGAGCCAGAAGGGAAGAAAGGAAATTTTAACTTCTACTTTAACTGAAAAGATTACAGTTCCTTTCTAAGTTAGCTTATAACCAACTTAATTTTTTGCTGCTTAGGTTAAATTTATGCTAAAGTGCCTAGTTAAATCCAGATCCTTAAATCAACACAAACTGAACTGAGCTCAGAGTGCCAGTTTAGCAAGCAACGCAATTTTCCCAGTTTTTCTTCCCACTAAGTCTTATTCTGGAAAGAGGATATGCAGTGAGGTGATGGGACCTGCATGATGGTTGCTTGTTTGCACCCAGAACTGCTTCAAACAAACCACAATAAGCTGTGAGAAGCACAGCTTCCTAGCTGGAAAGTGTGGGGTGTGAGGGAATGATGTTCTTTTTTCTCTCATCTCTAGTGCCACTCAATGTGCCTGTTGGGCATCGTGCCAGCTCTGAGGATGCAAACGTGCTTTTAGGATCTAATGATTGAAACACAGCATCTTAAGGTCACACGACAATGGCAGACCACGGCACAAACACCACAGCTTTTTCTTTTCTTTTTTTTTTTTTTTTTTTTTTTTTTTTCTCTCAGAAAGACCAGAAGTGATGAAAGAAGGGCAGGTAACACGCAGGGCCATGAACAGAGTACCAGTCATCACTCTTACATTCCAAAGGAAACCTACACCATGCTGCTTAAATCTGGCCCTGTGTTATTGTTACTGACAAGCTTAATCCACTGCAAAGACTCATTCGGCTAGAGAGAAAAGACAAAGGGAGGGGGGAAAAACCACAGTGGAATTAGTAATTACATCCAAAGAAATCCAGGTCCAAACCTATGTCAAGGAAGAGGCTCTGCCAGTATTGATGTCAGCTTAATTTAAGTTACACTTTTCCTTTGGAGGACAGATTGCGTATATTAGAAAATGAAAAAAAATTATCCTGGAAGCTAAAGATTTTGTATGCAGCAGCCACAGGGAACCCTCTGACCCTATAACTCATCAAGCATTATTCAGTCTTCCTTGAGTAATGTGTGCACCAGGAACCGCTGTTAGCGACAAAGAGCTCAGGTATCAGTTTGGCGTAAGCACAGCTGGCAGTTACTACAAACTTACCTATTCTTCTCAATCTCAGTATCTGAAAACACTGAGTCTGCACCTCCTCCACCATTACAAACCTCCACACCACCACCATCCTCATCATCAAAGTCAGAGGTGTTCAGGAAATCAAAGCTTTCTAAAGCACTTTCAACTGTTAGACTTAAACTGGAGGACCTGCTTCGGCTTACTGCTGGCTTGCACTGCAAAGGCAGAATGAACCAATGAAAACCCCAGATATTAGCTACTACTGAAAGAAAAGGAAAAAAAAAAAAGATAAAGCTTAAAACTTTCAAATTCTTCATTTTTATTTTTAAAACTTCATTTTATTGGATGTTTCATTTCAAACCTTCATATTCATAGCATATACAATCAAAGCCTGATAAGTGGAAAGCCTTTCCCTTCCTCCTCCCATCCCCATCCTACCCTCTTTGTTCCCCAAAGGAAAACCCTCAAAGGCAAAATTTGGCATGTTTTATAGAAACGAGGAATACATATTGAATCCAAGTGACACAGCTTTTGGCATCCTCCAAAAGGAGAGATTGCAATTAACACACTGGAAGTTGAAAGCAGAAGGCACATTCCATAATCACTTTTCTAGCTATATGTATCCAATGGCACTATCAGATTTATTCCAGATGTAACTCCAACTGAGCTTAGCCAGGGATGAATTTGGTGCCATGTCTGCAGATTTAAACATGGAATGAGAGGACTTTTGTGGCCTTCGAAGCCACATGGCTTGTCAAGGAAAAGGCAATCACGTGTTGGATTCCTAGGTGACAGAGAAAGGCAGTACAATTACTCATGAATTAACAGTGCTGGAGAGGGGAGAAGCCATGGCATCTCACTGCTGGGAAGAAATGCGATGGAAGCCTTGCTGCTGCTGTAGAAAGTATCAAAGGCCTTGGTCCCATGTGGTGATTCATCAAGACTTGCCCACAGAGTTGCTTCCAGGGTCGCCTTGCAGGATCAAACGTAACTTGAGGAATCACCTCCATCAGTTTGTGCAATGACTTCACTATGTGATCAGAAACCACCAGGAGCCACCAGTGCCATTCCACAAACTGCATCTTTCAGGCCCAGGCAGACGCCAGGACTTTGTCTTGGCTTGTAGAAAGAAACACATTGGCCTCCGAGTTCAGACTTGGCACCGTATCCTCTAGAGCTGATGAGGTGTGGGGTTTTGTTTGCAATTCATTAATGCTATAATGGTCACACATTAGCACTTAGGATGCTTGACACCTTAAGCTGTTTGTGCGGTCAGCAGCTGATCAAACACACTTCCCACCACGTCTGTGACACAGATGGGTGCTATATCCCGCTTCCTCAGCAGCACTGACGATTTTAGCGACCATTTCTTTCAGGGCTGCTAATGCAGCTTCTTCATGCAAAAGCGAACAGCAAGATGTGGGCTTCTCCTTTCCTCTGCCCATCCGATACAGCCAAGAGAGATTTCTTCAGCCATAGCTGGATTCCAACTCAACCTTTGTGCATGGGGAGCCCAGCAGGGCTGCTGGTTATGCCAAGCGTTGGTCTGCAGGCTGATCAATAGGTGGCACATGGGACCTAAAGCAGATCTGGAAAAGGCGTCTTTCTCCAGTGTGCAGGAGGCCCGCATGCACACATCCATTCTCTCTTCTCCTGCATCCCATGTCTGCACCTTTTAATTTCTGATAAAAGGAGTGTAAATAAACAGTCTCCATTGTCCCTCTGCTGTTTGGACAGTTGACCTATTTGCACAAGCTGCAGAGCAGCCAAGGAGTTAAAAAAAGATAGCAATGGTAGCTTTGCCTGCTCAAACATCCTTGGGAAATAATGCAAGAAGTAGGGGCCGCAGGCTGTCAAAAAAGTACTTAATTTGGGAAAGTACCATGCAGCTGCAAACACCAATGGAAACAAAGATGTGAACAAAGTTTCTTTGTAAAAAGATAATGCTGAAGGATAAATGCTTCCCTCCTTCCTCGTCAGCTGTTTTTAAATGATGAGGCTTAAATGATTAGCAGATCAACTTGCATATGAATATGAAGCATTTGAAATGATTATTGCCCATATAATACTCTTTGCACAGTAATGCGTCATGAGTTATTATTCATGGATGAGATATGAGTCACAGTGATCGGCAGTAAACTTATTAACACACATGCAAAACTCTTTTCTTCTTTCTGTAATACTTTTCAACATGTTATGTCCATCCTGGTGCAATGACAGGATGTTTCTCATTTTAAAAATCGATGGGGGAAAAGAAAAAGGCTTGGGAAAAGCCTAAGTAATGTGAGGATGGCAACCTTCAGTGAGACTTGAGCTTCTAAATCTCTGGCAATTTAAAAAATTCAGCTTCTATAGCTACAAGGCCTGATCCTCAGCTGGTGTTAATTTTGCATAGCTCCACAGAGTTCAGGGATAGTATGCTAAAGTACACCCACTGAGGATTTGACTCATAGATTTTAAAAACAGAAGGTTGGATATAATCTGGCACTATGGCACAAGCAATGGGTTCACAAGTGGTTTCTTCAGAGAAGGTTACAATTTAATTACCCCTCTGCCTCTGCACCTTTTTCTCTTTCCCCCAGGTTTCCAGTCGATTAAAAGATCCATTGCTTGAGGATACAAGGCTATAGTAAGCACATTGCAGACAAGTTTAAAAATGCAACACTGTGACAGGAGGCTCCAAGCAGGAGCAAATCTACTGCAACTACGGAATTTTACTGATCTCCAAAAAGCCTACTTTGATGTTTGTGAGGCAGGGGAGGAGATTCTACCTGCTCAGATTTTCTTTAGAGTAGTGTTTTCCAAAAACGTACTCACTTTTAGGATGTCATCCAGATGCATCACTTCTTGGTCCAGGTCCTGAAACTCTTTATACTGCTCTTTATGTGGCTCAAGAGCTAAGAGAAGCCCTTGCAAGGCTTCTTCAATGCTTCCATCGAGATACGACTTATATCCTTCCGATTCCCCGCTAATGGATCCCTCACACGGCAGCTTCTCCAGGGTCACGGGTGCCTCTGCCGACGTCAGCCTTTTCACCAGCTGTTTCGTGATGTTGCCCTCGTAGGTATCCAGCTCCACAGGCTTAAGCTCCGAACCTTCATCTGTGTCCTGCAGCAGAGACACCGGGACGCTCGTCTCTATAAAGACACGATCGCTCCCAGCGTCGGAGTTCTTTTGGCAAACGTCAGGAGCTGCCCTTGGGGTGACCTTGTTCTCAACCGCTGCTCCCTCTCCCTGGCACGGCGGCTCCTTGGGCTCAGCAATGGAGCCTCTGCGGGAGTCGCTGCTGCTGCAGTCCAGGCTTGAGCTCTTGGAGGACGCGAGGGCTCGGTGCTGGGTTGGGGTGGCAGTGATGTCAGGGCTGGAGCTGACGTGAGCAGAAGAGGACTCCGCTGCCTTGGCGGGGGGCACGCGGTCTTCGTAAGGCAGGTCGCCGAAAGTGAACGAGAGAGGCCGCTTCTCGGTGGTGGCAGTTCCGTTTTCAAAGACGTCATCTGGCAAGTTCGACTGAAAAGGTAAGGAAGAGAGAAAATATTTTTCACGGAGACGTGGAAAGAAAAGCGGTACAGTGTGTGCCCAGGAAACAAAAGTGCAAGGAGAAAGATTAAAGAAGCATTCAAGACTCGAGAGATGGGGTAAAGATTTCAAATCCAATTTTTGCTTTCATCTGGCATCGGTCCTGATTTCAGCAGGAAAACTGCTGGAAAACCTGAGCTCAGCATCCCTCTGTTAAGCAGAGAGCTCTGGGAAGTGAGTCCCAGAACAGAGACTCAAATTCTGCTGGTCCTACCAGATTTCCTCAGACAGCTTTTCCACTGTACTGCTCCAGTTCCTGTGACATGTGGTTTTTTAATGGGGTTGTACTTAAGCCACCTTGGCTGCATTTTCATATCCATTATAGTTTTCCGCTGTATTTATTTTCTGACTTCTAAAATAGCAATCCCTAAAATTGAACACAGTTTGCTCCAAAAGTTTCTCTAGTGTCATGGGATTTTAATGATGATACTACTATGATATTTCTTTTCTGTTGAAAGTATGTTCTATGTATGGCAAGGGTATCTCTAATAATTGTTGAACATGAATTACATAGGAGTCCTGTTGAACATGTGTTTCTGCTGAAATGAAACAGAAGAGTTTGTGTGATGGTGTATTGACCAGAACATTGATCATTTAGGAAGGAAAACAGTGTACACAGACCCAAAAAAGATTGCAGCATATATATATATATATATATGTACGTTCATCTCTCTGACTGACCTATGGGGAAATATCACTCTAGGAGTCACAGCCTGCCTATCTGACCTACAAATGTGACTTTGTTAAGTGACCAACTCATGGAATTGCACAGCACAGATGAAAGGCAACTACTATTTTGCTGACAATTTGCTGGAAAGAACTGCAGGCATTCACATGTTAGTATGGTGCATAAGATTAAAATGTCCAAAACTTGCATTTTTTTTTTCCCCAGCACTATTAGCAGCTCTTTTTCCCTAAACATAATTGTACTGAAAGGTTCCTTTCTTCTTTTCCCTGATGTGGGTATGCTTTTAGCATCTGAAAGTCATGTTACTAGGCAAATGTATAATACCAGTCAGTGTAGCAGGCCATTTTTAAGTGTCATGCTGACTTGTATTCCTGCCCTGCTCTCTGCCCACAGATAGTTGGCTTCTGATCATTATCCCTGCAGAAACCAAAAGGAACTTTGATTTAATGCGAGCAGCATGGGCTCTCACAGTCATGTTCTCTCCTCTAATCAGTCAGCAAAATGAGTGAGTTGCACCAGAGAACAACACAAGAAGCATGCGTGGGAACAGAGATGCCACACGGGGACCAAAAACACCCTTCAAACCGAATCCAGGACTCACATATAGCTCTAGCCCTGCTTTTGGGCTTAGCCTGAGTGATGGCAGGTCACTAAAAGAGCGACTGCGACGAAGCTTCTCAAAGAAAGTGTCTTGCAGAGCATCTAAGATTGTCAACTTTGGCCTATCTTGCAGGGGATGCAGCCATTTCTTCAACAGTTAAAGCAAACAGGGTGTGAGGGAGGGCCAGTTAAAGGAATGTTTTGTAGCAGAGTACTAAATTACAGGCATGGGATGCAGCACTTGTAAAACTCGTATCTGTACAGATGGCCTATTCAGCTTAGTACACAGTCCTGATTAAGCACTCAGAATTTGATTCATGCAAAATGTAAGAGCACCCTGTCAATATCTTTGGTACAGGCACAAATTTGACCATGGGATGCATTAAAAATACTAGTTCTAGAACGGTTGCTACAGTTACAAAATGAACACACATTTCATAAAGATTATTCAAGTATTATAGCAGTAAGGCAAGAAGAATAGGTATGCAATAATTGGCCACTTAGTTTCAAAGATGCCAGGATCATAGTCACATTTTTGGATTAGCACTTTTAGGAATGCACTTGCTTTTTAAGTATTTGTATGGGTAACCTGCTGGAACCAGGGGAAAAAAGCTTAGACATGTAAAGCAATGAAGCACTTGCAGTGTTCAAACTGCTCTAGGGCTTCTCATTACGTAAACATGAAGCCAAACAGAGCTTACAAAGAACGAGTGGTCCTTGAAGGTTGGCGTTTCTGGAGTGCCTTGGCTGTACATGGACATTCTCCTCTGGAGAGCAGATGCCTTGCTCACATTTCCTGTGGACGGGGTCAAATCTTCAACATCAAAGGGGCTACAGGCAAACAAGCAGGGAAAAAAAAAAAAAAAAAAAGTTGTTAGGTTGAATGAGAAGGAATTTCAGGTCCATGGAAAGCAGTTTTGAAAAGGTCGATTATTAGCACATCAAAACCTGGAGGTGGCAAGTTTTTTAACAGAAGTGTTTAAAAGAAAATGTCGTTAATTAGACAGCAGGCTCGGAAGTGTGGTTTTCAGTTCTGATAAAAGTATTCTACTCTCAGAAACCGTTTATGTAGCAGTCTGATGTTTTTCTTCTCACATGAAAAGTATTCTTGGATTTGAGCTGACAAGTGTCACACATACTAATGAAAAAGTTGCTCTACTATTAATAGAGCTCGTTGCATTACAAAGGAAACCAGTAGCTGTTTTTGCTGGCTTTATGTTTATTGCACTACAAGAAACGGCATACGTGACTGTAAAAGCTAAAAGCATCAATGCTTCTTGAGGAATGACAGTTATCCATTTTGATAAAGTGCCATGAGAAGTGGGTTCGGATCCTAACACCATCATCTTATCTATGTTGACCAACACAGATAGAATGATAGAATCATTTCAGTTGGAAAAAACACTTAAGATCATTGAGTCCAACCATAACTCTAACACTAAGCCATGCCCCTAAGCACCAATGTCTACAACAGACAATGCTGGATTTCCCACCACCTTCATGGTGTATGAAGCCCTTTTAAGCCAGCTTTTAAAGATGGGCCAACTACTGCACTTGGCTATGCTAGCGTAAATCCAGAGCTACCCCATGGAACTTCACACTAATATTAAAAATTTTAACGAATATATGAGGACTCAGTTATGCCACTTTCTTGAGCTTGGAGAAGAAGTACACACTTCAGGCAATTCTACGATCTCCCATCCCTATCTGCTTCACATGCCTCATGGTGTCAGTACTCACCACTTGTACTGTAATAGCTGAACCTGGGCACAAACCCATTTGCCACAGGTAACCTGTGGCTGACCATGAACTAATTCTCATCTCTCAAACCTGGGCCACAATTTCTTCTCCATTGGCCTCAGTGGGGAGCAAAAAGTACATAAGAGACCACACAGATGTTTTCTCTTTGATTTAATTTTTACAACTGCTTGACCCAGTGACCAACCAGACAGCTCTACTTACTACCAGGTGATTTCAAGATTCAGCTTTATTGTGCCAAGGTCGTTAATGTCTACTGCAACCACCTGAGGCCGAGCTGCAAACAGGTCTTTTGTTTCACAGGTAACACTTCCCACAAGGATATGAGTAGCAAGTCCTTTAACTTCTGTGACCTGCAAGAGACAAGAAGAAGGAGATACCTAGGACCACACGAGGCATTGCAACCTTTAATTACAAAGCAATGGTTTTGATTTTCTGACCTGGACTCCTTGCTAAAAGGCTTCCAAAATAGGACTATGCTTGTTGCGTTTTCATCACTTAGGGGTAAAAATCAGATTTATTTTTTGAAATAAATATGTAGTTGCATATGATCACACTTCTATATTTTCTTTATGTTTTTGTGAGTGTCAGAAGAGAACAACCATGCTGGCTCAGACCAAGGGGCTGTCTGGCCTTGGCATTTAGTTTTTTGCAGTGACCATAAGCAGAGCCCAAGGGAAGAGTAAGAAGAGGGAAAGCATATTGGATGTTTTCCCATCTAATACTCTCTCAGTAACTGACAATTTTCATGGCAGGCAATCTCCTGATGTAACTGGACTACTTTGTAATTCCCAAGGGAGCTCTCTTCCATGTGTTCATCTCCTGTAATTCTGAAGCCATGTAATTGTTTGCATCTATGATGGCCTTTGGTGAGGACTTCCACAGATTTATTGGCGAGGAATGGCCTCTGTTTTTATAGTAGGAGCAGAGTAAAGCACTATCGACACTTACACATATATGTCTGAAAATTCAGAGGAACAACTATATATGCAGCTCCAATACACAAAAAAACCTTTGGCTACTTGCTTGAAAGTTATGTGAAAGTCTTTAGAGAGAGTCCAAAACGGGTGAGAATACACACATTAACCTTAATAGTACTGGGACTCTCATTTGTAGCTCTTGTGTACTACAAGAAAGGATTATCTAAACTTCCCTCTAAAAAACATGGTGTTAGATTAGGAAGAGTGAGTCACCTTGTGTCACAACTTGGCTGTCTATGAAAACCTACTGTCTCACATATTTGGGATTATTTTGTTGGCGGTTTCGTAATTGCTTGCATTTTTTCATGAAGGTTTTGTAGTCTCTAAGTGGGACATTTCACATGAGACTTTAAAGACACTCCCCTGTCTAATCTGCCTAAGCAGGGACACCTGACATATAATTATTAGCAGCAATTTCTAGACAGGGGTCAGGCAATGGATATCTCTGGGTTGGAGGCTTGTTAGAAGGAAAGCCCATGAGCACATGGACCTTCAGCCAGCAGAAAACTGTGTGGGGAAGCCTGGAATAATGAGGGGACGAAGCAGTGATGGAAAGACTCTGGTCTGGGAGGAAAAATCACTGCTGACTGCTAGGAGTTGCAGAAGTTGCTCTTTCCCCGTGGAATGGGGCACAGAGCCAGAAGAAAGCAGAAGCTTGCAGGCATTGAGAAATTTTGGGAACTGCTGCGCTCTAGGAAGCTGCCAAAAAGTCAGAGCAGTTTTTCTGCAGGCCCCCATCTCACTGTGAGCAGAAACCTCACAGCACTGCTACCTCACACTGTAGCGCTGCCGTTCTATGCAGGATGGTGGGACTGGACCTCAGGGCTGTTCCAGCTTATATGCCCAAATGGCCCCTACGTGTGTTCAAATGAGAGACCTGTCTATTTCTCCAGATCAGCAGATGCTGCTCTCTTATCTGAGCAGTATTAAACAAACTCAGCAGCAGTGGGATTTTTGGGGTTGGGTTTTGTGTTGCTATTGTTTTCCTGAAAGCTGTTAGCAAAACAGGTTCCTGATGTTCCCTTGCTTTGGTGCAAATAATCTGAGTTGCTAGAGAGCGATGTGAGGCAAGGCCTATGTTAGTATGGCTATGACACCAGTGTAGGCAGATTTAGGACAACCTCTCCCACAGGACTGCCAAACTGATTACAGTCTTGTAGCATCTAGATTGGACAATACTATAGCACTTCAGTAGGTGTGTTGGAAATACTAATGATGGCTCATTTCCAAAGAGTTTAATGGTGATCTGCTGCTTTTTTGCTGATGGCACACAAGAAGGCAGCTTCTTGACTCCTGCCTCGCTTGCATGTGTACCTTAATGGAGATCAGTCCAACAATGAGAGGGAGGAAAACCATTTCTTCTCCGTCCCAGCTTTGCTTGCCATTCACTTCTATCTTGCCTTTCAGTTTCCATCGCTGGCGACCATAACGCATGAAAATCTGGAAAAGAAAATTCCTCTTATTTTCTTGAGAAATCTGCTTCCTCGATGCACAAACACCAGAAACAGAGCTGGGGAAAGGCTCTGAAATAGGTTGGAAGAGTTAGTGGTGCAGGTGCTGCCATTCTGCTTCCCATCGAGCCAGAAGGAGAAGGTCTGTCCTGCAGAACCTCTGCCTCTCAGCTCTCCTAATGACTCCTTTGGGCAAGGCACCCCTCACCCCAGCTTTCACCTTCATGTAATAGATGACTAATGACAAAGAAGCTGAAGGAGTTTTAACTGTCTTTACAGTGAAAGCAGCAGTGGGGGGAGCAGAAGATTTGTGAGGGGCAGGATTAAAGTCCCTGTGGTCTTTCCTACATCTCCACCTCCTGCAAATTTCCTGCAGGGTTAGCTCAGTTCTGCATAGAGCTTTCATTTTAATCCATCTCCAATTAACCTGCTCTTGATGTACTCCACTGAAATGCTGCAGTGACCGGAGATCCTGATGTTGCCTCAGAGCAGGTAACATCTGAGTCTCAGGAAATGATTCTTCTATGTCTTCCTGCTATTCTGCTTTATGATGAAGTAAAGTCTAAGCATTCAGTGAAGGATGCTTGCAAAGACTTGTCCAGTTTGCTCTGTGTGCATGGGATGGGGCATACACCTTTTTTCCAGGGAAATAAGAAACATTTATCATGAATAAGACAGTGAGGAGACATAAGATAAGCAGGTTTTGATTTTTTTAAACTTTTTTTTACTTGTTTGATTGTTTTAATATAAATTTTTAGAACTAAAAAAAATAAAAAAGCTTGTAGTCCTTTGAATAGCCATCATGCAGTGCCCTGAATGTAATTTTCAGGTCTTCTGACATAGGCAGACATAAAAATAACTACAAGGTTTTTCGGAGCATATACAGGGACAACAATAGCTGTTTCTTGGGGTGCTGATGTGAAAAGGCTTTATTCGTTGCGAGGTAAAAAGCAGCAGAAACCTGTCTTCCTTTTGATTCTTTCTCTATTAAACAAACCATAAACCAACCCAGACATACCTCGTATTGATCTCCCGGGCAGAGCCGAGCGAAGCCAGCCAGACCTGAGGAGGAAAGACACGGAGGGGCTGTGGGAGGGTCTGGGCTGCCAAGTGCAGTGATGCCCAGCAGTGGGGTGCAGTGGGGTGCCCTGGGGCCACCACCACTACCGTGCTGGACAGAAGAAAGCAGCAGCCCCCCAGCAGCCACTCCCCAGGACAGGCTTTTAATCCCCCTCTTACTGCTGCCTTAGCGCCCCCTAAACCAAGATTATCCCCCGCCCCCCAGTATTAATTTTCTTTCTCTTTCTTTTATTTTCTTCTTTTTTTTTTTTTTTTTTT
>VWYH01000313.1:605138-623362 GCA_013399365.1 Pampusana beccarii
CGGGATGGACATAGTAAGCATATATGTAGTTTCATGGAAGATTTATGCTTTTTTCTTGTGCAGCAGTTCCTGAGCATAACCCTGGCCTTGTCGAGCATAAACATTATTATCTCAAGGCGCTCTTTGGGCCCCTGTCAACCATCTCTGTAAGTCATCAGGTGCTCACCTGAAGACAAACAAATAATTCCTCTTTGCTGATTTTGCTTTTAATTCTTTTATCTCAACGAAATTCTCCCTGAAATCTGTGGCAAAGTTCCCATGGCCTTCAAACAGCGCAAGAGAGAAAGCTTAAACTGCTGAGGATGTACCTCTGTGTACTCCTTGTAACTCCTGTTGATCTCAGTTAAACTCTCTCGAGCTGCTTTGCTGGCAGGAGACATTGCAAAGGCTTGCTTCATTTTGCTGGCACCATCACAGAGACGTCTTTGGATACAGTAGGCTTCGTAAAGCTCATCCACCTAGCGGGAACAAGGAAGGTGAATTGAAAAAAAACCCAGAAAAGCCAACAAAATAAACCCAACAAACAATGAATTTCTTTGCATTACAAGGAAACTCAGCCAAATTGTTAGATCCATTGGAGGAAGTGAGCAAATGAAGCTGCGATACTGTTACAGTCTACGAAAAAAAACACCAACCCACAGGGTAAAAATAACTTCCACTGTAAAAGCTTCATTACAGCTACACTAGATGCTGCCAGCAATTCACCTGCTTGCCCTGTGTGCCTTTAACCACTGCGACCTCCTCTCCCCCTGTAACAGCAGGGCAGACATGCAGCAAGCTTCTCAAGCACACCAGTGTGGAAGAGCTCTTTCAAAGGCAAATGCAACATCCGCACTGCCACATGGGACTGGATGCCTTAAATGGCACATTTAACAGGGCCAGCAACATCTTCTGTTTGGGTAACACCAGCTGCAGATAGAGGCTGTTGCAATATTTGACTATTAAGTAGTACTGGATGCAGAGAGCAATTCTTTGAATCCTCCAGAAGCTGGGAGTCACAGTCAGAATCAGCACAAGCAAAGGACTTAGAAACAGCTGATGTTAAGAAAATATTTCGACCTTCAGCCCCACAGGCATTCACATATTTTCCTAGTAATGTTAAAGGCCTTTGGCATGACTTAGGCACCCAACATTTTGAAAGCACTCTGGCACTTCCACAAAACCTACCCACACAGTTTAAAGTCTCACCTGGATCTACCTTCAGAGTGCAATGGATTGCTGTGTGTCTCATGCTTCTGTTTCCCTTCTCCCTCTGATCTCTGCACTGAATGTATATGTTTACTCCAATTGAGCTGTTTGGTGGGAGTGTACAGGGGTACAGCTGCTGTGTGTCTGTGTGTATATATATATACACACACACACACCAGCTATTTATAGTGGTATATATAGTGGTACGTATTTATATAAACTTAATCTGCCAGATACAGGAGATGCAGGTTTTCTAATCTGACTTTATCAGGGTGAGGAGAAGGAAAGGAATCAAGCAAGGAGGCTGCATTAAAGGCAGCAAGAAGGAAGTGATCGCCCTGTGCCCCATGGTGCTCAGTAAGAAGATTTTCATAGCAGAGTCTCTCTCTGTGAAAGGTTCCAGTGCCTTGGGTTCCTCAGTCTATGACTTTGTGTTGTAGCATTAGAGATGACCCTGATGTGACAACACAAGTGTGTTCCAAATCCCATTTTCCAAGCCTGCTTAACCTCTAACAAAATGCCTGTTGTTGCTGATTTATTTGGAGCAGGACCAGTCTTCCTGACAGCTTCGAAGTGTTAGGTTGACTTTAACCCAGATAGCTTGGATACCTGGTTGCCAAAGTCTGTGGCTTGAGGGATCCCTCACCAAAACAGGGACTGCTTTGCAAAGTAAAAGAGTTCAGCAAAGAGTAATGGAGGCATAGGTAGCATTTTGCCATTTCGAAGTTACAAAAAAAGCTTCTTGGAGTCATATCCACTCCTATTTCTCTTGCAAGTCAGCAAGCTAGAGCCAGCTACTATAAATGTCACTTGGTATTTACTTCTGCCATTGAGTGGAGTGTTAACCCAGGGCTGACGTCCTGCCCCTGCCCATGTGAGAGTGGCTAGGGCACGCTCATCTGCTCCCCTAAATACATGGGGTCTGCTGGTGTGCGTTTCATTTTCCTCACTTTGCTTCCTGCTGGGCATCAGCACACAGAGGGCAGAAGGCATCGCTGCGGCCCTGATTCAATACAGCTGAAAACAACCTTCTTCTATCAGTAGAAACAAAGATGTTTCTTAACCTGCCCAAGCCCGTACGTTTTATAGAATCATAGAATCACAGAATAGTTTGGGTTGGAAGGGACCTTCAAAGCTCATCTAGTCCAACCCCCTGCAATGAGCAGGGACATCTGCAACTAGATCAGGTTGCTCAGAGCCCCGTCCAGCCTGGCCTGGAATGTCTGCAGGGATGGGGCATCTACCACCTCTCTGGGAAACCCGGGCCAGTGTTTCACCACCCTTGTTGTAAAAAATTTCTTCCTCCTGTATAACCTGAATCTCCCCTCTTTTAGTTTAAAACCATTACCCCTTGTCCTATCATACACCCTGCTAAAAAGTCTGTCCCCATCTTTCTTATAGGCCCCTTTTTAGTATCGAAAGGCCACAATAAGATCTCCCTGGAGCCTTCTCCAGGCTGAACAACCCCAAACGTTCTAATGCATCACAGCTCCGTTCCTTTTTCTCTGTTGCTGTGAGTTACAGAAAGTGAACTAATGTACTCAGCAAGCCTGCGTAATACTGACCAGCGTCACCTCTTGCGTTTGGTGCTTTTCAGTCCTATTATCACGCCAGAAACCATTAGCTCTGAGCAGGCTGGAGTGGGAAGGACTTGAATGGAAATGTTCTCCAAGCACTAATTTTGCCAGTTGTGTTGCCAGCAAGAGAGAAGGTGGTTTGAGAAACAAAATTTCAGTCTATCACCTGATGTGAGAAGACTGAAATTAAAAGGTTTGGATGGGTTGTGGTAATTGGAGCACACCAAGCTGCATGAACGTTTTTCAAATTACTCTCAAAAGATATTTCATCCGTCAAAAATAATGCATTCTTTTGTCAGGCTCAGAAAAGCAACTAATCGCTAGCAGATATGTTTATAACTAAGATCATACATGCCATGGATTTTGTCCAGCTCTCAAATGTATTAGTATAAATCACAAGTACGTCTACTGATTATTCTCACCGATCTAATCAAGTGGATGTGGGCCCCAAACCACGCAGCAGAAGTGTTAGTAGTGAAATCCAGGAATAAATCAAATCTAGCTGCTGTGTACAGTAGAGACAACTGACGAATTAAATTACTTTCAGATGCAACTATCTCTACACCTATGGTTTAACAACAAGCATGTAGTGAGACAGATTTTTCCCAGCAAGCTCCTGACCCTGTGTTCTCTCTGTACTTAAAAATGAGAGGGAGTGTCTTGCGGTATGGCTGGACCTCAGGGGCTACAAACCATGTGGGAAACCCTTCCTTGGCTCTGACCACCAGCCCATCGCAGCAAAAATACCAAATCTGGGAGAGGCTTTGTCAAAGCGGTCTCCCCGGAGCAGAGGGGTAGCAGGAGGTCAAGGGTTTGTTTTCCTAATAACATGGGAGCAGATGCAGAAGAAAGAAGATAGGAGCGCTCGTTACCTTGCTAATGTGGAACTCCAGCCTTCTCATGTATCTTTCGACCGCTTTGATTTGCTGAAGGAAATGAAGAGGCAGAGGGTGAGGCACATTTAAATAAATCAGTAAGTCATCACCACACTAACTCTGCTCGGGTCTTCAGGTCCCTGTGAGGCTCAGAAACTCCTCCTTAAAACACACAAGGTTTTGTTGCCTGTGAATCTGCAATTAGCTGTCCCACATTACTACCACTACTTTGCTGATGAAAATGGAGCTCACTGACTTCCGTACTTAATGTATTTAAAAAAATTTAAAAGTTTTCCTTTGGTGGGATTTCCTTAGTGTTTTGAATTCTTAAAAAAGAAAAAACAAAGTACCAGAGCTTTTTTAGCTGAACAGATAGTATTTTGAGTACTTTGAAAACCTGCATTAATCGGGTTTTGCATTTCAAAATCCATTCTGTTCTTCAACAAACTGTTTTTGACAGCAAAACCAAGCTTGGCGTTTCGACTGAAAAAAGCCAGACTTGTTCAGGAAACTTTTTTTTTTTTTTTTTCTGGAAAGCTTTCCTTTTGTTTCACCCAAATTCTCCTGCTGAGAGAATATTTTCAATTTTTCCTTTTTTCCTCCCCCAGAACTGGCAGGAGCAGGGGATAAGCCAGGGCTCAACCCAGGTCCCACAGCCACCCCTGGCATGTCCCTGCCAGCCTCCCCCCCGGCCTGGATCCGGCAGGGCCAAGGCACACAAGGCGATGGACTTAACAGCTGGCGGCTGACAGAAATCGGAGGTCTTGCTGCTCTGCCTCCCTCCTCCCCTGGCAGGGGTCTGCCTCCTTCCCTGGGCCTGCCCTGGAGCCAGTTTAACTCGATAGACCCCGGGAAAGGGCTGATGCGGTAAGTTTGACGCTGGGTTAGCGAGCACAGCTGGCTGGCGGAGGCGCCTGGCAACACCAGGACCCTTGGGAAGAGGGGAGGAGCAGGACATCTTCCTTCATAAATGTAAATTATCAGGTAGCGTCTCTCTCAACTGTGTTGGCCTGGGTAGTAGATCCAGGCTAAGAGAGGCTTCCCATGCCAGCTACGTACACCGTATGGATACGAACGCTTCCTTGCAAAAACAGTGCCAAATGGAGTAACGTACCTTATCTAAATCATACAGGACTCCCTGCAACAGAAAACATGGAACTGTCATTAATTTTGCAACATAACAGCACCACGAGAAACTACTGTTTGTCAGTCAACAGAAATCACAAACAAGACCAAGGAAAGAACAGCATCAATGCAAATCCCTTATATCCCGCTCACACCCCCGGCGGCTCCAGCACCTCGAGAAGGTCACTGTGCATCCGCACCATGAACAAGCATGACACGTACCAGGCGTGAGTTTCTTTTCATGTCTTTTAACTGAGCAGTCAACTTATCCAGCTCTGTCTGGTGAACTTCCAGATACTCGCTGTAAACACAAACCAGAGAAGGGATGCATGAGTGCTGCAGCACATACCGAGCTGGCTGCTGACCATCCTAAAAGAAAACCTGCGCAACAAATGGCTTTCCTCATTGGATCCGTTTTCAGACAAAAACTCATTTATGTTGATCTGTCCCAAAAGCAGCTCCCTGCTGCATTTTTAGGAATAAACAGGAGCCATTTATTTCACTGTGTATAAGAGCTCGATGTTCTCCTTACATTGAACAACCAGTTTCAAGTAAGCTAATCTGCTGCTTAGTTTAAAGGCTGGTGCCTCCCAATTGCTGCTATTGTATCTGGCTGGTAAAAGCCCCATTATCACCTGGGATGTTCTCTTAAGGGTGATACAAGCCTCTGATGGGACTCTAGGAAATTCGGAGGAAAAAAAAAATCTAATGTTAAAATCCCAGCCTTCGGGAGCTTTCCTAGCAATTTAAGTGGAAATGGGATTCTGCCCCCTATATTTCTGTTTCTTCTACAAATATATCAGATCCTAAGTCTTACAATCCAGGCTCCAAGAAGTATATTTTCCTCTCCTATGGTTGAGGATCCCTGTTCCTGTTATACGTTTCTGTAAGGTTTAAAATGTCACAGAAAGCTTCAGTCAACAAGCAGGATAAAGGCTCTTACTCCAGGCCATTCTTCAGGGCTCTGTAGACCTCTTCCACCCTTTTAGGCTGGGGCTCTTTGGGCGTAGTGCTGTTCTTATGGCCCAGATTATGCATTTTCTTCACCTTTGCTTGCGGCTTCTTGACTGCAGAGGAATTCTCAATAAAGGAGTTACACCTGCAAAATGAACATTAAAGAGGAGGAAACCCCTATAAATCATAATGATCTCAAAAGAGTGTAGCTTGAAGAAATCTTCTGATACTATCTCTGCTAGAAGCAACAAATCTGCTTCTGTGCCTGCCAGCTAAAGGAGTGCATTTGTTTACAGGTTAAGAGTTCTAAGCAGTCTGGGACAGGCGCTGTCAGCTTTTGACATGCCAGTTGCCTCGCCAAGACACGAATGCTGGTCTGGAAATGCCAGGCTGAGTCTGAGGCTAATCAGATGCTTCTCTGTTTTATACCCTGCCTGTCCTGCCTCATGTTCCTCAGACACAGCCATAAAAGGGCTGAGCTACATCCAGGTGCCAAAACCAAACAAGAGCCCAGATAATCTCAGGCGTAAAGCCCGAGGGCTGCTAAAGAAGACTGGGGCTTAGTTAAGAGTGTGTTTGGAGGACAGCATCACACCGCTGGTCTCGAGCATGGACCATAGGTAGCTCCACATGGCAAAGGGAGGATAGTTGTGCTGCATATAGGTGACTCTTCAGCAACTCTGCTGGGGGTTCATCAGCATCTAACGACCATCACTGACTTGAGCTGGTGATGGAAGGCAACATTTTGCCTGTCAATCCTTCTCAATTGCTAACTGGTGATCTGACACTCGGAGACTTTGCACAAATTAAAATGAGTTGTAAAGTAGCTTCTGGGGGCCTCAGGAGCAGGTGGACTTGATAAGCAACTGACTCAAAGCCCTAAGCCTTGTCTAACTAAAGGGTGGTGCAAGGAAAGGCTCTGCAGCCAAGCTCTGCCCTGTTTTCAGCAGGACATGAAGGCAACCCTGCAAGGGAAACAGAGCTGTGTGGTAATGGGAAAACTGTCTTTTAGGTAGCAACGGTCTTAAATTGGGGGCAGTGGGAAGTGTACCATGTTCCTGCACATTTCACACATTGAAATGATCACCGCATATGTTAGCAAATTAAAATGATTCTGCGAAATTCTCTCACAGCTCTGAGGCGTGTGAGGAAGCCCTGCATTAACGGAGGAGAGGCAAACAGGCACTTGGTTGCTAAGGCAGAGGGCAACAGCTTAATTATACAAACAATATCTAGAGAGATTTTTAGCCCAGAAGACATTATTCTGCAATCAGAGAGAAGGCAGCCCTCTCTCACCTCTTTCCCACCTTCACCCTCCCTCAGTGCCCGATTTGGATATTCCCCATAGAGAGCATGGCACTTGCCTGGAGCGTCTCTCCTGAAGCCCGCTGAAGCCAGCAAAGGACTGGCTTCTAATAATCCCATTAGGACCTCCTGGAGAGAATGAATGTGATCCTATTGACATGATTTCAGGAAGCCTGGAAGATATTCCTGAAAAACAACAGAAAGCAGGTCAGCGATGATGGAGGGTAAGAGGCAGGCGGTGAGGCAGGGACTGCCTGGTGCCTGTCAGGCACGGTGAGGGGTAGCTGAACCCCATGAGGGGCCACGTGCCAGGGCAGTAAATCTGTTTGCACTGCCAAATCGTCCCGCCTGAAAAATGAAATGGTCCTATTTTCACTTCTGACTTATGGTCCATAGCCTACTGAAAATGTGCTGGAGACACAAAGAGGGTCTGGACTTGGGACTAGAAACCAGACGCTTCTGTGTGCCAATCCCAACGCCATCCTCAATTTCTGCCATGCCTGGCAGGCTTTTCCACCAGTCCCATGCCCCATCTGCTACATCAAGATGCTCCAGACATTATTCTGGGAGCATGTAGAGCTCTTAAGGGTAACTCACCATCACTGTGAGGTGTCATTACATATATTAAAATTTTAAAAGGGAGTTTCATTCAGTATGAAGGAAGTCCTGAAGCCCCGCTTTGATCCTTGCTCATTTTCCTCGTGGCTGTTCCTGCCTGGCTGCTGAGAAGGAAGATGCGGGGTAGGGTACACACAGCCACGGCACGCTGTGATGTGAGAGGGATGCTCTCCACCACAACAAAAGAGGAATAAACAAGCTCCAGGCACCGTATGCTCTGCATTTCACGTATCCATGGTGGGGGCCTCAGCACCCCAGAAGGAAGCCCTTGCTCTGTGTGTGTATGTGTGCATTTTCAACACCCGGCTCAGCATCTGCGCCAACCTAAGGTGATTTGTATCAACTCAGAAATAGAAAACAAGTGCCATGGTTCTTATAACAGCTCCATCAGCTTGCTGCTGCCATGAGGGGAGAGGAGGACATCTCCCTTTTTGTTTACTCCTCGCTCCACTGTTTTCCTTGTCTCGACTCCTGTGCTTGCTGCCCTCGGCAGACAGCAAAGCAGATTTTTCCGCTGCCTTGGTTTTGTGCTGCTCTGGTGAGATGGATGGCCTCACCGAGCTGTCTGAGGAGCATCACAGCCAGCTGTGCCCAGGCAGCAGGGCAGGGAGTGGGAGGGCGATGCTGGAGAGGACAGCACTGGTCAGCAGATGCTGCCAGGGACCTGCTCCCCAATCCCACAGGATCCATCCTCTCACCCTCTCCTTCCTTCCCGGGGTGCCAGCATGGCTGCTAATGCCATTGTGCTGTGAAACGGATTGAAAAACTAGGCCAGCTTAAAAATAACCTGACAAAAAATGAGAAAGATTTTTTTTTTCTATTTATTTTAAAAGCTGGACCTAGCATGCCCCATGCCCCCGGTTCATTTCACTCCAACAGCTGGGCCGAGGGGCGAGTTTGATGCCCAGGCAGGATGGCATGGCAGGGGCTGGAGCTGCCTGCAGGCAAGGGAGCTGACACCCTACATAATGGTGACCTATGACGCCGAGGGGGGTGACAACGAATCTAAACCACCTTCTCATCCCCACAGTCTAGGAATGACCACAAGCACCCAACAAAGCAGCCACTTGTGAAGGCCACAGACTTGCAGTGTAAGCCTTCACAACTGAACGTATTTATTAAAGATAAGCACCAGAGCTACACGGTGCCCGCACGGCACACACTCACTGGAGAAAGCAAACACAGGGTGAAACACTGTGCACAGTCCAGTTATGTTTAATCTGTAGTGCTAAGCTGGGCAAATGTTCTTTGAGGTGGCAGTACGTGTCATGGCGAGCTACTGCTTCTCTGTGGAGAGGACTCCATTGCCCAAGGAGCTGCTTTGTCAGGAGTATTTCTGCAAGAGCTCCACCAGAAATACTCCTTCCAGTCCCAGCATTGTCAACACTACTGGCAACATGAAGTTTTCTCTGTTGCACAACCAAACCGGTGTAAATCCTTCTGTTTCAGAAGCGACGGCTGCCCCCTAAGACTGGACAGCCCTCAGAGATCCCGCCTGGGCTGCAATGAATGCCAGTTTTCTCCTCCACTGTGGCCAGCAGATAATGGTGCTCCACCATTCACCCCTGGCTGAGCCCAGACACAGCACGTCCAGCTCAGGGCTGAGCCAGTTTATCCGCAGGGAGGACAAACCCTTGGCATACAGAAGCTGCTCTCAGGCAGACCAGGGCTGTGAGCACCCACACTGGGCAGAAATACATGGCCAGGAAAGACAGGGGAAAGGGAGAGGGCTCGGGAGAAACTGCAGCGAGGATGTGCTTCGGCTAACTTGCACAGGGATAAACATGCTCCAGCCACAGCTGGAGAGTCAATGAGAGCCCAGATTTGGCCCTACACTCACCCCTAGCTCCTTAAGGCTCTCAGCACACCCCTGCATGGCTGAGCTCTGCTCAGGCTTGCAGATACCCAGCTCTCGGTAGAAGCCGCTTTGCATCTTCCAGGGTCAAACTGCGCATCCCTGCAGACAGTACGGCATCTGCCCACACCAGCTGACATCTAACAGGTCAAACCCCACTGAGAACCAGCTCCTGAGACACCAAGTGCAAACCACCCGATCACAGTATTCCGGGGGTCCGCGCAGCAAGTTCCCTTCGGTTTTGCAAATAACCTTAAGATGGTTACACTGTGTGCTGTATGCTCCCATTTGCATACAAGGATTTGCATTAAAAGTGAGGTCCAGAGTTCTAAGGAGCAGAAAATCCCTTGCAAGTGTTCAGCACTTGCCCCGTTTGACAGGATGATTAACATCCCAGCTGACAGCCTCTGGAGACCGATGGGGGTAGAAGCTAAACAACAATGACAGTCAGAGGAGATTTAGCTGCATAAACATCAGCCATTCCTCAGAAAATACAGAGAATAAAACCAAACTTGAAGTTGGCTACTATTCACGACCACATTGGCTACAAAAATGTAATTATTTAGACTCAAAACTCTTGTCAAAATGCTAACATCTTCCACATGAATATCTTCTGTATTAATGTGAATGAAAGATGAATGGGTTTTGCCCCAAACAAAATCTTTGTGTGCATGTGTGACCATGTGCACACATTCTGGAAGCATTTAAGTTTGCTTTTGCTTTGGGAAAANTAAGCATTCAGATGGCTTTGCAATGCTTTAGTAGCTAAGAATTTCCTCGAGATACCAGAAGGAATTGTGGAAGAAATGCAATTGAAATGCAAATTGAAGACCTGCCTGGAGCTACTTTTGCTTTGCTTTTGCATAAAATGTTGAGAACTCAGAGCCCAAATAGTCTTGTGTTCTCTCTATATATATTATATATAATCTTGGTGATTAATGTATGTTTCATTTCTGTACAGAAGAAAACTGTGATAAAAGGAGGTAACAGAGTCAGAACTGATTAAATTTCCCAGTTCTGTTCAGTTACTTTTCAGTTTGTCAGGGTAGAGGTTGACTCTATCGTACAAACACAATCTGTTCATAAGATTTAAACTTACATTGCTGACATCTCAGATACTTCCAACTGACCTCACAAAATCACATCGACGCGGTCGAGCAGCAGCAGCCCCTTAGCCCAGATTCACATAGACAGTGGCTGCATATGGGCTCCGTGTTGATGGATTATTTATGATACCTACATCCAGCAAATACACTTGGAGTCATGAGTATTTGTCACATTGTTGTAATATACTTTGTAGAAGGGGATTTTTATTCCTGCCTCTTAAACCATTCACAGGCCTCTGTGCTACCAAATAAATAAACCCACCTCTGAATTTAATAATACAGCAGTGTTCTTATGCATAGATGTAGTCACTAGTAAAATTTCAATAACGCTCAGCCCACAGGGACTTACCCAGATATCTTGTCGACCTGACAAGTATCCCTACAGATAAGCACTACTAATAAGGGGATTTTTGGTGCTCCTCCAATGTAGTGACCAAGCTTCTAAGTCTGCGCTTGTCAGTTATGTGATATACTGCTACAGTCTTCCAGATACAGTATACATTTTGCTCTCAATATAAAGCATATTGCACATCTAAAATGGTATTAAATGCTTTTGAGATTCAACAGATCCACCTCAGCAGTGGATGCAATGAGTACGCTTACATTTTTAAATCTATATAGCTAAGGAACCACTGATGTTTCATTTTAAAAAGTCACTGGTCTGCTCACTGCTAATATAAGCATGTGCTATGTAGGAGCATAATTAATGTAATTAGTATTGCCCATGCTAAGTGCACGGCAGATGAATGATGAGCCTATCAGGGATAAGGTGAAATCCTATCAGTACTCTTTCTCTGCCCTATTCCCTGACAGCTTGCAGCAGGGAATGGCAGATAATTGACAATGTCTCTGTCCCCAGGGAAATAAAAGTCCCCTCTCCCAGCTCTCCTTTCAGTCTGTAAACAGGGAGACAGCTGAGCCTGAGCTAATGAGAGGGGAAGGGACCAGCAAGCCCATCACATCCACAGGACTGCCCTCTCATCATCACCCTCAGCATGGACTTCCACCTCCCATAATGCCAAAATACTGGACAAACAGTGTGGACTTCAATCCAAGACAAGAGAGGGGAAATTCAGTCAGAAACACGTTTGCTAAATCTACACTGACTTCCACATGGTCTCTTTTTGTTTGCTTTCCTCCATGACCAATCTGGAGATGATATTTTTTATTCACCACACGATGAGGGGAAGCTGGTTTTGCTACATGCGTGCTAGCAACCATGTAAAGCGGCAACAAATATACCAGTGGTCACGGTGTCCCTGATTCCTCCTGCTCCTTCCTTCTCACAGCTACGGTGACAGCTCTGGGTCTGGGGTTTGCTGTAGGGTGTTAGGGAGCTGTCTGCAGCTGAGGGTTCATGGAACAGAGGCTTCAAGGACACTTCAGGATTACGCATAATCCTTGATTAAACGGGAACTGAATGACTGAAGGGACCCTTGATAATCCTTTGTTCTGATTTTTTTTGTGTGTGTGTGACACATCTTTCAAAGGCCATTCTGCATCCAAGGAGCTGCAGTCTCTACAGTGAGACAGTTTGTATGCTGTTCCTTCTGCTGATCTGTGGTCTGCAGGCTGACTGTAAAAAATTAGTGATAATTATTTAGGATAAGTTAAACTGAGGGGATCCACTAGGCTGATGCAAGTGGACAGCTACAGAAGTCAACTGATTCTGTTTTGCATGCTAGGAACATTTTTTATGTCTAAGTAATGAAGTGGTATCTTCTTGAATAAAGAAAGAAAAGAATATGTTCTTCTCTCATCTGTCAAGGTCTATGTTCTGCTTATCAGACTAGCTGCCCAGTATACAAAGGTAGAAACTTTTAATTGCAATAAGATCTCATTTAGGAGTGTGCATCTCCAAAAGAATAAATCCAGTAATGGAAGAAACTGATTTTACCCCAGAAGTCATGTCCTCCCAGACAACCAATTCGTTCTGCTTTGCACTCATAGACCCAAATTGCACAATTCAATTCTAAACTTACTCAGGCTGAGTTCAATGCCAAGCTCATTCAGTATGCCTTCAGCTGGTGTCACTGGCTTTTGTAGCCCGAAGTCTAGTCATTTTTAATATTAATTTTCCAGCTTCTCCTTCTGACTTAATTGAATCACCCTGACAATATGAGGCCAGCATGGCCAGTCGCCCAAATAACCACCTGGAATTTACGGTTTCCATGTTGCCTGGACTTCTAGAAGGCACAGAGGTATGCATCTTGGATGATAACGTAGACATTCTTGTGGATTTTTTTTAATATTAAAAAAATGGCAATAATATATGGTTAGGGGCACTCACGAGCATTATAAAAACATTCACAAGAAATGTAATTATTTCACAAGAGTTTTTACACTTTTGTGACAAAAACTCTTAGGCATTATTAGTGCACAGGCTCATAATTCCCAAATCTGCCAGGAACATTTCTGTGGGATAGGATCTCCTGGAAGCACCCATAGAAGGGCACCTTCTGTTGGTCATTGAATTACAGGAATAATGACTTTCATGGCACATTTTATGCTCCCATTGACTGGGCTCCTCCTTCCTTGTGCAGGGTAGCATTTGCCAGAGTCGTACAGACATGAGAGCTCCATCTGAAGAACTATTCCTGGTTGCCAGAGCAAAATCATGTGCATTTGTTCCATCAAAGTCCAAGGCTATGAAATTATTCCTAAATAGCAGCATATGGCTATACTGACAAGCACACTTCCCAAGCCTACATCAGCCGGTGAAAGGCCAGCAGATCTGCGAGCTTCGAATGTTAATTTTAGCGTACAGGAAAAGAGCCACGTGGGCTCACCAGCACCCGTGTCACACATGGGTGGGCGCCAAAGCTGTTGGTAACCATGTATGCCCCAGCATAAGGAGGCAAAACTTCTGCCTCATCTCTTGCAGCAACAAGAATCTTAGTTAACCCACCACAGCTTGTCCAGCCCTCACTGGATCTCTTCCCCCACCGTGGATGGACATCCAAGCCTTGCTTATCACACCATCGGCTGTTCAGTGGGATCTCTCTGAAGGCTTGTGCTCACTTTTCACTAACAGCTTTATCTGCCCTAGTGATGCCTGCGGTGATTCTTTTATTAGCTGTATTTCAATAGCTTCAGTTTGGGTGGATTCAGTTTCTACAAAGCACAAATAAGTGTTTATGTAACATATATCTTTTATAGCTCGACTTAAGCCTGTAGCTGGGAGCTTTACTTTATCATGCAGAAATCCCTCCAAGTGAGCACAAGATGCTGCTACCTGTTTCTAATAACTGAAAACGTTATCTTTGGGTGCTTCAGTACCAAATTTCAGCTTTCATTTCAAATAATATTCTTCCCAAAACTTGATCCTAATAGCAAGATTTGTTGTTTATGGTATCATTTCTGTAAGAACATTTTTTTATGTTGTATGTAAGGACATTTTCAACTCAAATGCTAAAATATTTGCTAGTTCATCTCTAGACACCCTGAGCAGAAACACTAGTTGTCTACCATCTGGAATATCTCATGCTGTTTGTTCCGCTCCTCCTACCCAAACTGGATGAAGTACATAAACCAAAGAGCAATCATAATCGTAAGAAGAAAGCTAACAGTCCAGGTCAATAGCAAAATGGTAAAGAATATGTGGCTGTAAATGCATAGGACCTGATATTTGATGCTCCCACCACAACACAGCTCTATAAATTCAGTAAACATCAGTTGTCTTTTACACCAGTCTAGGTGCCAAAGTCAGTGTAGAGACCTCTAACTTCATTTTTTATATTTACTGTAAAACATACCTTTGGTTCTGTCATCGCCTCTCTAGCACAGAAATACTGACTGATGGTGGCTGAAATTGCACCTTCCTCTGCTTAACCTCCCCTCAGAGAAACACCTGCAGCACCGCTCCTTGACTTTGGGTTCAGCACATGCCGAAAACATACGGAGAGGGAAATGCAAACGAGTTATTTCACTATAACAAACCCAAGGAAAAGATATTTGATCATAAATGGCTCTTGCACACGACAGATGGGTTCGTGGTAGCTGACCTAGTTTTTTTCAGTTCTAACATTTGTTTTGCACTGGCGGCTGGAGTGAGCGTGCGCACAAACCTCACGCCGTGCCCTCCCTGATGCCATTCCTTACAGCACTAGGAACACAGAGAAACCATATTCAGCTGGCATTAGCGCAGATAAGCAAAACGTGGTCTGTAACAGAGCGTATGAGTGTGGCTGAGGGATCAGAATCCGGCTGCCCAATTAGATTTGACATTCACTCATTTCAAACCCACCCTGGTATGCAGAATTGTCTTTGATTAGAAGTCAACTCCAATTCTACTCATCGTTGATTATTCATTACGTCAATTAAAGAATTAATTAAAAACAAAGCCCCCCCACCACTCAAGTGCTGGCAAATGATCCAAAGGAAAAGCACTTCTGAAAATCAACTGAGAATGATCTCCTCGTGCCTTAAACCCGCTGTGCATCGAAACCGTAACAGTGGTCCAGCATGAGTGACCTGTGCATGTCATGAATCACACTGTCATTTTGGCAGCACTACACAGCAGTAAAGGTGGAAGGCTTCGTGCTGCTCTGTTATCTACCCCTATACTAGGAGATAAAGTAAAAGGGGTGATCCAGTGAGAAGTAGTAAGACCAGCAGGATGCAAAACGGGCTGTGGGAATTACTCTGTCTAGCAGCAGCCTGGTCTTTCTCTACCTCTTTCGGCGTTTGCGCTGAACACGGTCCTGTTGACCACACGCGTTGGGTGGAATTTCGATTTCTCAGCTCAGATCACAAAAAGTGATCAGCCTACTCTGCATTTTTGCAAGCATTGGCAGTAAGGGAGGCCTGGGAAACCACGAGTGGTGCTGCTGGTCTCCCTTGTCCCTTACAGACTAACAGTATCTTTTGGATGAGCCCATGAGTAAAAGCTGAGAACAAGTGGGTAAATCAAACCTAATGTCAAAACACGCAACTCCGGTGGGAGTCTTTTGGCACAATCCATGATGACTCTGAGCAGTGACCTAAATTTGCATGTCAAGTGTAAGCAGTGGAGTGCCTTCACTTTCTCAGACTGTGGAAGTAATGAACATAAAAACCTTCTCACTGGCAGGAGAGAAAAGCAATGACCCAGCAGTGTTTCATATAAAATCATCCTTAACAGTACTGCTTTCTTTTGTTACTTTACACCAATATTTCTGTTGTTTACAACCTCCATCTAATGCAGATGCCAGCAGCATGGGCACGGACAGCAAGACAAGGCTACTACCCCTTTGCATCTGCAGGAAAGTAAATGCATCAACTAAACACACGTAGGACAGTTTAAGTAACCAGTGGGCTGCTCCAGAGATTAGTTGTTTGGCTTTTGCCAAGACAGACAAACTGTAGCTGTAATTTGTATCCACTCCAGGTACGCTCTAATATAAGCACAAGTGAGCTAAATTAAACAAATAAGACGGGCATTTCATCCCTGAAAGGAAAGTAAAACATCGTTGTTGTCAAACCCTTTCAGTCGCTAATGAGATAAAAACACTTTGCTGCTCCTCTTTAAATATGTGGGATTAGAGTGACTTAAAATGCCTTGAATGTTTATATGATTGTTCTGTTTCAAGGGCTGTCTTACTGGCACATCGCTCACTAAAATGTTGTTGAAGATGCATCACTACATGTTTTAGGACAGAACATACTTAAAACTGGTCGTTCTTTTCCCTGATATGAGTATTGCAGCATTTATTTAATCTTTTCAACACCTCAAAAGTGTGGCCATTTAAAGAGCATCGCCATAGAAGTCCTGTGTTACTTCATTTATATTTGGCTATAGCATGTGCCTGAAGCTTTCTGCTAGTACATCAAGTGGTTGAACACTGTCCATGCACAATCAGGAGAGGCTGGGTGCTCTGATGCAATTCTTGTCTTTTGGCTTCATTTCATTTAAATTCAAAACTGAAATCTTGTACTAGAGAAGATCTTACATATATGACTTCAACAACTTATTCTTCTGGCTAAAATCTTTTCAATTTTAAAAAACTCGCTAAAGCATAGGAGACAACAGTGTACACCTAATACAATCAATAGCCTAAACTTTCCCCCAAAATACCATCACCTTCTCTAGCCAGGATCATTAGAGAAGCTGCAAAAGGCAGCTGAAAGAGATTCGATGCAGGATAAAGGGGTAAAGGGAGTTTGTGCTGGGTAAAGAGTGCCTGTTGGAAAAGCTTGTGTTAAAGACACTGGTACTGGAGAAGAGATCTGACGAGCATCAGGGCAACTGAGCAAAACCCAGAAGGTTATTGCTACGTGTGGATGGCTGGGAGGCACAGGTATCCCAGCTCCCTGTCTCCACACTGCTGTTTTATACGGAACATTGTCAACAAGCACAAAAACCAGGACAGCTTTATAGACACACAAGCCTCCACAGAAACCACTTGAAAAAATATGTAGAATTTTATGGAGAACTGCTGTCCTCGCCGCCGCTTTCTGAAACCACTTTTCGTTCCAGTAGCTATCAAGTTTCTCAATATAGAAAAGCTGCTCCCTCTTGAACCTGTGAGGGATTTCTGCTCCTTGTGGCAAAGGAGGTTACACTGCTTGAGCAATCACTGGCACAGATTTGGCTTGGACTGGTTAGCGCTCTCCCACACAATTACTGGGCATGGTTTGGGAAGCGGCATAGGCCAAGAAGCATTCCCAAAGCAGTCTTCACGTGCTTCCCTCTTTTGGACAACAGGGCAATTTAATGCAATGGATACAGGCTGGTCTTCGCCTCTTGTCATTAGTGCCTGAGAACAATCTCAAATGGCTATTGTTTAACATCACAGACACATTCAATACAAATCTAATGAAAACGTTAAATATATGGTAACTAGATCTACTCAGGTTAAATTAGTAAATTTAATCTGTAGTGAACATTAACAAAAAGAAATATTGAGTTTAAAACGTCATACGCTCCAGACATGCTATAGGATTAGTTACCATTTGAGTCTTTTAGACACAGAGACATTACAGATAAACTGAGCGTGGATTAAACAGATCTGACAGCATTTATTGTTCCTGAACTACAAGGTAATTATCTTGCATAACTTTTCATTGCACAAATTAAGGCTGCACACATCTCAGAAGAGCTCTGCTTTTCCACAGCCTGCCGTTTAAAGGAAAAACCCACTGGGGCCATCACAGGCTAATGAACAGCATATAGGAACTATGCCGGAGTTTGTCCTCTGCTGCCCCTCCATTTTTTTCTCTTTCTCTGTTGAGATTTCTGCATTTTCCAATTCACATCATCATTCTGGCTATAGGAAAAGGAAGACAGAACCATTTTATGCTCAACCAACCTCATAGCCTTTTATGAGGACATAATGAGGTGGCTAGATGATGGCAAAGCAGTGGATGTGGTCTACCTTGATTTCAGTAAAGCATTTGACACAGTCTCCCACAGCATCCTCGCTGCTAAATTGAGGAAGTGTGGTCTCGATGATCAGGTAGTGAGGTGGACTGCGAACTGGCTGAAGGAAAGAAGCCAGAGAGTTGTGGTCAATGAGGCAGAGTCCAGTTGGAGGCCGGTAACTAGTGGAGTGCCTCAGGGGTCAGTACTGGGGCCAATATTATTCAATATATTCATCAATTACTTGGATGAGGGAATAGAGTGCACTGTCATCAAGTTTGC
>VWYH01000313.1:623822-709733 GCA_013399365.1 Pampusana beccarii
TGAGAAGAAACTTCTTCTCAGTGAGGGTGCCAGAGCACTGGAACAGGCTGCTCAGGGAGGTTGTGGAGTCTCCTTCTCTGGAGACATTCAAAACCCGCCTGGACGCCTTCCTGTGTAACCTCATCTAGGTGTTCCTGCTCCGGCAGGGGGATTGGACCAGATGACCTTTCGAGGTTCCTTCCAATCCCCAACATTCTGTGATTCTGTGTTTATGATGATGGAAAACTATTTTGTCCTTTTGCTAAGGGAAGCAATTGCCTTCCTCACCTGGCAGCTGCATGACATGCCCACAAGAAATACACTGGTTGGAGAAAGCATGCATACAGAGTTTGTTTTATGCTCACATGGGAGCTGTTATGCTAGATCCACCGGTGCTGCCTGAAGCAGGAGGATTATTTTCTTTTTAATGGTAGAGCCAGGAAAGAATGGGGAAAAGGCAACCCCTTGTTGGACTACTGCAGATGAAAAGCCATTTAACCTTCAGGGAGTTTCTCCTCTCAGTATTCAGCACAGAAATCAAATATATTGCTAGCACTTGCAGTCCAGCACCTACATACATGGAAACAAGGCTTTGTGGTCCAGATGGCATCTGGGGAGATGAGAGCAACATCTCCCTTCGATTTCAAAGAAAGCAAAACCTTGGTATATGCAGACAGAATTTTAAGCTGATTATTCTCCAGCCTCAGCTGAAGTCTTAGCATTTTTAATATGGCTTTGGTTTGTTTTTTTGTAGCACAGATGACTCAGTGAGCACTTCCAGCTCTTGGTTTTATTAATCTGAACATCTAATAAACTAAACATTCACCTCTGTTTACTTTAGCAGATGTCTACTCTTATTAATAAGATTTTGTGTATATCTAAGTAGATGTGGCCTGTGACTGTTACACTGAATTCAGGAAAATGCCTCATGGTTCAAAGAGCACCTCACAGCCCATTGCTTCCTATCCCACAATCATCCCTCTGGGAAAACCCAAGTCCTCCTTCGAACTAACAAAATGGTATTTTTGCGGATGTACCAAACGAGACAAGGCAGTCAGCCATGCAGGACTTGACACATTACACACTTAATTGAGCAGTGGCATTTTTTCAACAGCATCATCACCCACAGACATGCCTGTATGGTTGGGAGAGTGCATAGGGATTGCTGTTGCTACCACAATCGAGCAATACTTGCAGTGGTGAGAGGGGAAAAAAGGTATCCCCATACCCAAAAACTACTTGCACAGACTTTACTGAACGAAGCTGTAGCGTTTGCCCCTACTTTTGTACCACAACTAGAGTTTTAGAACCAAACATTTGTAAATTAAATACCAACAGGGGATGTCAAGTTGCTTAATTGAGGTAAAGGACCTTTCCCTTGTGTCATATGATAAAAAAATGCCTGCCAGACTTTAAACACTGAGCTACACCAACCATCCTACTTGTCTGCCTGGGGCAGTGCCATGGACCAGCAACACCACCCCAGCCCCAGGCATCAGCTCCTCTCCCCAAGGCTTCTGAGGCATCTTAAAGGGATGTATTCACTACAAATCATTTTTGCCCTGTTTTGCCTCAGTCTTCTAGCAGAAGTAAGATAAATTTGACAAAGAAGAAAGACACCTCACTGAGGGACAGAGTTGTTTTCGGCTGCACAGACAGCAAGATGATAATTTGGGGAAAGAGAAAGGAAGCTGCGGTGCTCAACCTTGCCCCATCTGTCGAAACACAAACCTCCTGCAGCTATTTGCAGATACTTATTTGCCTGTCTATCCCTAACAGATTTCACTTCCTTTGGTCAGCTCAAATAGAAAGGTTTAAACAGTAATAGATAGGGTTGGTCTAGCCTGGCCTTTTGCAGAGGTGAAGGCAAAACCAAAAACCAGAACCTCAGTGGTGATTAGATAGATTTTTCTCCACTGCAATTACTTTTTGGAGTTGATGGATGGCTTGAAGTTTTGCTGTTGGTGATATTTTCAGGACAAAATCAAGCCTGACAAACCTTTGGGTGTTGGAGTTAAGTGTTATTTTTTAATGGTTTCTCATAGAAGGGATTATTTGAAACAGATCTGGTATCACTGAAGGGTTACCAGCAGGCTTCCTGACCTGGGAAGCTCTCGCTGCTGCAGCTAATCGGGCTGTTTGAGGGCTGTGAGAGACGGCAGGCTGCGAGCAGTGGGACAGCAGTAATGAGGTGGCTGGCTCCGCCAGCCAAGGTCAGCTTACTGGAGGCATCAGAGACCGGAGAGCTTCTGATGCTTTAAAAGGGCTGGAAGATAAAATGTATTATTGTGACGACTTCATGTGTTGCACTGGTTCCAGGGAACTGTCAGCTTCAATTTGTTCCTCCCATTGAAAAGAAGAAAGATGCTCGCATACTTCTGCGCTAATCCCTCATTTCTTTGTCCTGGTTGGGGGGGTGAAAATTACAGGATACTCTTGTAACATAAAAACACAGCAGAAAAAGACAACTTTAGAAAAAAACACAAAAACAGTTCTTGCGTCACGCTTAGAAGACTTGCCTTTTATTGAGGCCACTGGGTGCAGAGCTTGGATACAAAGACCAAGGCAAGGTCTGTGCTTGTGGCTGCCAAAAGGTAATTCAAGAGCACCAAGGAACCTGCCCTTAACTCCACACCTTCCAGGGAGCTGGGCAGCATGTACCGGGACCTGCTTTCTCATCACAGCTGGGACACGGCCAGTCCCTGGAGCCTTGCTGGCACTTCCTAACTAACCTGGACCTGGTCAGAGAGAGTGATCCTCTTTCTTCACAATAGCACTAGACCCAGCCCCAAAGATACTTCAAAGCTAGATTTAGAGAGCCAAAACTCAGGGGGTTGAATCCAAGTCCCCTGGATGTAGGCCTGTCGTGACAGGAGAAGGGGTAATGGTTTTAAGCTAAAAGAGGGGAGATTCAGGCTAGATATGAGGAAGAGATTCTTTTTACACTGAGGGTGGTGAAACACTGGCACAGGTTGCCCAGCGAGGTGGTTGATGCCCCATCCCTGGAGACATTCAAAGTCAGGGTGAACAGGCCTCTGAGCAACCTGATCTAGTTGAAGATGTCCCTGCTCATTGCAGGGGGGTTGGACCCGATGACCTTTGAGGGTCCCTTCCAATCCAAACTATTCCATGGGTCTATGATTCTATGATAAAACTGCTGCCCACTTGCAGTGAAACAAGAGCACAAGTTGCTCTGGGGAGCAAACAACCAGTGCTTGCCTGCAGGAGGATGCTCCACCAGGCTTTGGCATGGCAGCTTACTCCAGGTTGTCAAAAGGGGGTAAAACCAGCTCTGGGGGAGGATTATCCAATGCCTGATGCTTTCCTTCCCCTTGAAATACCTGCTTGGAGCAAGAGCACCAGCTTTGTGGGACAGGAGCAGGAATGAGCCAGCCAGGCTCAGGTAAGCATGGGCAAGAGCAGCATTTGCACCGAGGAGCAGAAATAAAGCTGCTGAGCAGCTGTGGTCAGAAAAATTATGTAGTTTCTGCTTTGCTTTGGGGTGAGCAGGGAAGGACAGCTGTGGGACTCACCGCGAGCTGGCTGCCCAGCCTTACCTAAGCCACTCCTGACATTAGGCAGGGATATATAATATGATTCGGTTTATTGCTTCCAGGGCTGGCTCCCACTGCCACTCTCCTGCCAGCCCTCTCACAGGGAGCTGGCAAAGCCCATCCCATCGTTCCTCCTCTGGCTGCCCAGCTCTTTTGCACATAAGCTGCCTTCTTGCCTTGCCCTGGCAAAACTCAATTGTCTGAAGGACAGTGAGAGAAACAAAGGTGTCGGCAAATCAGCTACAGGGAGGAAATCAACTTCTAGTTTACACTGTTGCAAATCCAAAGTGGAGCCACCACAGTTTGTGAAGTCCCCATAAGCAAAATTACTTCTGGTGTCAAAAGACTTTGATTTTCAGTTCACAGTGGGCCAAATTCTTTCTCCCTGTCTTCTAGAAGTGTAAGCACATCTTGGAGCCAGTGACACAATTTGTGCAAAACTGACAGGAGAAAAAAAAAAAAAAAAAAAAAAGTCAGTCCATGCTCTTGCTGATTAATTTGGAAAATCTCTTGCTGAGAAACCTCTTTAACAACGCCCTTGACAGATGAGCAGTGAGCACTGAAAGCTGAGTGAACAGAACAGTGACCTCTAAGCTCCTGCTAAGTGGGAGAACAACCAGGTTTCTTCCTGTTTTGTTAATAGACTCATCCAGGAACCGCATAGCTTGGAAGTGATGCGACAGACTCCTGTCTGATGCTGGTCCTCTCTAATGAGCCCGTGCCAGGAGCGTGGTTCAGGCGCTGCTTTCCTCACTCCCTTCCCTGTCTCCTTCCAGCTGATGCTCTGTGTCAGCTGAATGGCCACAGACACAAGCCATCTATCTCCCTGCTGCTTGCAGCTTAGCTTGACTGATGAAAACTACCCCAGTAAGTGGGTTGTCCATGAGAAGCTTGTCATTGCCACATGTATAGCATGAGGGGGGGAAAAAACCAACCAAACAAAAAAGTCAGACCAGCCATCCCTTTTTTGGAAAAAGCCAATGCTGCCTTTAGTTCTCATTCCCACTTCTTCCCAGCAGGGAAGTGAGGTGGTTTCCCCCAGAACAGGACCTTTCCCAGCAGTGTGATTTGCCTGGAAGTTACCATTCTGCTTGCTTGGGTTTTAAAAAGATAAAAGAGCAAAAGGTAACCTGCACAGCATGTGACCATGCTGCCGCGAGTTTTGAGGGCGTGCTTCGTACCGCTCTTACCCTGAGTGTTTGTTCTGTGATACAGGTGAATAGAATGGTCATGTGCCTTGACACCACAACAAGGTAAAGCAACCTTCTCACTTAGGAATGCTCCTTCACAAACCACCCTGTTGCACCCTCACACATTTCCAAGTATTTAAGAAATCTTAATTCCGTTACAGAAAAACCTCTGAGGTGTAACTGTACTGTCATTCCCGAGAGGAGTGGAGATGTGGAAAAGCCAGTTACTCTGTTCCTTAGACAGGATCCTGGAAATAAATTCAACCTGTTGCTTGTTAAAAAGAAAAACAAACAAACAATCAAAGTCCCTGAAGCCCACACCTTGTCAAAGAAGTGGTACCTGGGTGTCAAAAATTAAACCAGCACCCGGTTACAGACGCTGGGATTTTAAAAGTCCACATCACACAAGTGCTTATCTGCATTTTCAGAAGCACAGACACCATCTTAAGTTACTATTCTAGTGATTTAGTTATTGGCTGAAAAAATCCTGAATTTATGGAAGAAAAGATAGATTTTGCTGCCTTTAGACTCCCACTGTATAATATATACCACCCACATGTACTTAAGTGTGGAGCAATCTGTCATGTTTGCCCGTTATGGTTATAAACCAGGGCTTCTAATTTGTCCCAGTCGATACCTTCCTTGAGTCTGGCCACAATAAACTAGAACACATTATATCTCTTCCTGCTGTGTGAAGATCTTGGAGGTGGCTGGGCAGTGAGCACAGAAACCTTCTAGGAAAGACACCTTCCTCTTGCCTCCTTCCTCAAGCCCCCTGTTTGGGTATGCTCCCATTTTTGTTTATTCAGAAGGAGAGAGATGCTTGTGAAAGCTAATTAGCCACTGGAGAAGATGAAGATAATGTTTCTGTTTGGGAGCGAGCGCCCTGCCCCTGGCTCCAGCTGTGTGACAGCAGCTCGAACACAGTAATTAAGATGAGCGTGGCTGAACGCACGGCCAGATTAATGAATGCAGAAATTATGCTGAAAATACATTCAACTCTTTCCCAGGGAGATGTATAAAAGGGTGCAAAGGCAGAATGGCCACACACAAACAAACGCACACACACGGTTTCCAGAAAGCTTTTTGAAACTTTGAATGAGAGACAGCAAAATGGTCAGTTAACACAGCAGTAGAAAAATCAGTCATAGGATTAGGATGACCTTTTGTAACTGGGGCATTCAAAGGTAAACTGAAGTGCAATGCCAGTGTGTAATATGTTTGCATCAGTTCCTGGGAATGAGCCAGAGACAGAAAGGAGACCTTAAGAGGGTCTAAGCTTTCCTCACACCAGTAATACCATAAAAGCTCACTGGAAATAGAAAGTCAAGACCTAAAGGAACGCTGAGATTTTTCTTTTATATATGGAAACCAGGCTAAGCACTTCCATGCGCTATAAGAAAACATTAAATCAGTTCCCCACAACAGCTTTTGATACCCCTCAGCGAACACCCACAACCAAGACTTTCTTCACGTTTCCAGCCTAAAACCACACACGAGAAGCCCCACAGAAGCCCGGCTTCCCTCCTCAAAAACCTGTCGCTGCCTAAACCCCGGCAGGGGAGAGGGGACGGGGGCCGCTCCCGTGGCAGCGGCTCCTCAGCCCCGCAGCCCTCGGGCTCAGCTCGGCCACGTCCCGCCCCGAGAGCAGGCGGCCCCCCTTCCATCCCACGCGGGTTTCTGCCCCCTCCCCGAGCCCGGCCGGGTACCTGTTGCTGCCGGCGGGGCTGCCCGAGCCCGCCGCGGCTCACAGCCCGCCCCGGGACGCCGCTCGCCCGCCGCCGCCGCTCAGCGCTCCTCGGGCACCGCGGCGCCCCATGCCCGGCGGCAGCGCCCGCAGCTGCGAAACTAACAGCGGCTAATAATAATTTAAAAATAATAATTTAGAATTAAAAAAATAAAAAAGGAGGGGGGGCAGGGAGAGCAGACCGTGTACGACCGAAGCACACCACCGCTCTGCTGGCGAGCGCTGCCGCTGCCGGCTTTTCCTTGCGGAGCTGCGGGAGGGAGGAGGAAGAGGAGGCGGCGATGCGCTGCGCGGCCCGCCCCAGTGGGCGGTGCGGAGGGGTGCGGTGCAGGGGGGTGCTGAGCCCCCCGTTTCCCCCCCCGGGCGCTGAGGGGGGATGTTGAGATCCCCGCAGGCCGTGCAGAGGGGTGCGGGTCTCCCCGCAGGCGGCCCCCAGCTCGCCCCGGCGGGGTGCGGCGAAGGCGGCGCTGCCGGTGGTTCTGCACCTTTTTTTGGGAGCGGCGGCGGGGCTCTTTTCCTTTTTTTCATTCGGCGCTGGCTGCCTCTCGTGGCCGAGGGGAGGGTTGACCAAAGGATAGGACATCCGCAAAATACCCCTGACCCGTCCCCCGGGGAGAGGGGCAGGGAACGGGGCTGCCGGCGCTCCCCTTCCCCGTGTCCGGCGGGCTGCTCGCTGTAGCCTCGGCTGCCTTCAGTAGCGTGTGGGAAAGCAGGCTCTAAACGTGGGTATTGGGAAGGCTGAAGACAGCAGTTAAACGTGAATATAAATGAAAGAACATTGCAATGAGTGAAGCTTAAATTTCTTCCTTTGAGCACTCTTTGCTGTACTACCCTGAGCTAGATAAAAAGGCAGGAAAGCTGTGTTTTCCCAGAGGTTGTGGGGTATTTTCTTCAAATTCTGTCTTCCTTCCAAAACATGTAGTCCTAGTTGTTATAAATAGGTCTCGCTATAGAGGTAAAAATTTGGAATATAATTATTTCTGGCCTTAGGACTTCTTAATTTCTCTTCTGCAGGTTTTTTTTGTACTGGACTTTACTTCAGCCATCACCCCTGTCTTATTTTCTATGTGATTTGCTGGCCCTCTTCCAATATTTAAAGTTCCTTCAACATACTATCCCTTGTGTTTTTTAAGCAGCTGGAAGTGCTTCTTCTTGGGGTGCAGAGGGAAGCCCTGGCATGTTTATGGGTTTGGGTAAATTGACACAATTTGGAAGATGACTTGAGGATGTAACACTGGCTCTCCCTATATGCCTCTATCTTTCCCCATTTGTTTTTCATGGAGCGCACAGACCCATCACACACAGAATGTTACTGTATGGAGAAGTTTAGGAAATGACATCAAAGAATAAGACTTGAGGGTTCACAGAGCATCATACATGGGAAAAAAACCTCACTGAATAAAAAATCCAAGCTGCGAATTCTAGCAGACCTATCATCTTAAGTAATTTCCAGCAGTAATAATGAATATGTGGTATTTATCTTGTATGCTGAAAATAAACAGCACCCTGTAGCCTTAAGAAGTAGAAATGAGAGAAAATGACTCCAGATTCAGTAAAAGCAGAAATGGAAGTTCTTCACACTGGCATGCAGACCTCTGCAGCCTGCAGGCCATTTCCAAGGTTTCTGAATTTAAATGGGCTCTATGGCAATCACAGTGGTGGCATTTCCAGAGGCACCCACTTCTCCACTGGAAAGAAGTGTAGGGGCCGTTGCCAACACAGTGCTACTGCTGTAGCTCCAAGGCAGAATTTTTAGGGTGACCTTTTTATGTCTCTGACTGAATTGACTATGCCCCCGTTTCATGTGTTTCACATAGGACGTGAACTCGGAGGCCAAGGCGGAGAAGTCGCTTTCTGGAAAAAGCAGCTGTGCGCTTCGGGCTGTGGAATGCCAGGGGAAGAGGAGAAGGAATATTTGTGGCAATGCTGAAAGCTATAAATGTCTCATCATGCATACTTAATATGCTTTTGAGTCCATTTCAGCCTTTTAGGGGGTGGCAGCTCACACTGTGGAAGCCTGGTTAATTTGTTAAAGGTTTTCAGTGCTGTATACTAATTGCAGCATCTTACTTCAACCTCGAGCCTCCAACAGTAGTTCTTGGCAACTACTCTCTGTGTAACCTGTGTTACAAATTCCCTCTGGCCCTTTGCAGAAGATTTTCTGAACTTAAGGTTGCAGATGCAAATACCTCATTCATTTGCAGCCTCCTCTTTCAAGGAAATATTCTCTGTCCTATGCAAATATGCGTACTAGGGATGTATGAGCTGTTTTTCTTGGTTTCTCAATACAGTTTTGCATAGTAAATGCAGAAAGCTAATTTCCTCCTTTCTGTCACCCCCAGCCCTATACGCATTCCCACTTCCCCGTTCCCAGTGCTGTAGCTTGCTAAAACTCCCAGGAGACTGAGTAGGTTTCTGGATGCTCTAGATAAAATCTTTGCCCCAGTTCATTCTTCCTAACATGTATTCATCCTGACACACATGCTTTTGAAAGGCTTGGGTCATTCCACGTGTGTCTTGTTTTGCTAATTCAGTGGAAAATGCCAGAGAGCTCTGCCTCCCTCCATAACTAGGCAGGACTGAAGCTGCTGTTGTATTGTGGCTGTGATCATGCTACTACTCCTATAAATTATTCACTGTATTGCAGTGTAATCTGCTGTTATGTTAAAAATAGGTCAGCATGAATGTCACCAGTGAAATTTCTAAGTGACAACATTTGATTCTAGCTTTGCCTCCAGAAAACAGTGACCTCTCCAAACCAGTAATTGCCAATTATGCTGCACTTCCATCTCCCTGCCAGCTCCAGCGCACCTTCACAAACACTAATTCCCAGCAATGGTAACCCCACATTATGCTTGAGAGAACTAAGCCAGAGTTCCTAAATTACCTGCTGGGCTTTGCTGGAACACTTTGCTTTCTATTAGCCTTTGCTCCCAGGCTGAAGAGTAAATCAGGATTATCAGAGAAGAGATTATAGTCTGAGAATACCTAAATGCTCTGCTCCTCCCAGGCACCCGGAAGGCTTCTTGCAAGGGCTGAGCAGGATTTTCTGGCTGATATGCATCAGTTACACATCACTGTGGGGGGTGGATAAAGGAGAAGTACTTCAGTTTTCCCAGCACCCCATGGACTCCAGCCTGCTGAATCCTCTGAATCAGCAGAGCAGGAGGGACCCCAGGTTTTCAGGTCCACGGCAGACATGTCATCTAGAGAAATCGGGAAAGGAGGAGTGGGATGTGATAGCCTGGGCAGAGGTCTGAGATGAACCCTCTTTCCCCATTAGATACTATGAGGGAGGACTCTGTGAGGACCCCTGTGAAAATGTGGGATATTGCTGCAAGTTCCCTGCTTGCTGCGGGGATGTACGTCTGTTACACAGATACAAAGACTTAGTCCAGTCCTGGCTCTCTCCAGACACCTGAAGGTGAGGGTTGTTGGTGGTAGACAGCTGAGTGGCAGTGCTAAGCAGACAATGCAGAAGACAATTTACATGGATGTATCTCGTTAGGATGTTTTGATCAGCGAGAGGCCAGAGGAGGTGGGAGGATGATGACTTTGAGCCTTGGATGTCTGAGGTAGATCAGGCCTGCCCTATTCTTTGAGGAAGACAATTTGTATATGGGCTTTTCCTGCTGTGACTCCTCTTTGCTTTATTTCTGTGGAAGTCCCTTGCTCAGGAGGGAGTGCCTGAAGGCACGCAACATCTTCATTTCACCGAGAGATGCTCTGTGGGACATCTCCAGTAGGTATCACACCCAGGCAAGCCTCCTGTGGGACCACAGGTAGCAAACCTGAGTGCTCCTACCTGGAGACCTCAGTCCAAAAAAGAGATGAATGATCAGATTTGAGAGTAGGGAGCACGGCAGGCGCAAGAACTATCAGTTGGAAAGTCTTTTAGGGGAGAGGTAAAAGACAAGAGCCTGACCGCTGCCATGAACAATCTGGCCAAGAAATGAGCTTTAACTTGCTGACCATACACAAGTTCACCATTACTCTTTCTGGCAAAACATATTAAAGTCTTGCCACAGCTCTCCTACTGTCTATACTATACCCTGCCTATGCTGATCTTTGGGTTGACTCTGTTCCTGTATTTATACCTTCTCTGTCAGACGAGCTTGCCCCGTACATCTGTCTTGCACTTATCGTCATCCTGTAATATGTCTTGCTCTCCTTCTAAAAGCTTTTGGTGTCCACTTGTTTTTCACTGCTGACATCTTCTAACCACTGTGCAAACATTTCCCCTCTTTTACTTCCCATCACAGCGTTGCTGCTCCACCCTCAAGTTCCTCATTTCTCTTGATGTCGCTTTTGCAAAGCTTTCCACCTGCAGCTCTCAGGCCACTTTGTGGGAAAAAGTTATCTGAACTGATCATCTGCAGTGACTTAGGAACAGATTCAGTCTTCTGGGACTTCTGGTCAGATGCTCAGATCTTTGGGAATGACTGAAGCATAATGCAGTGGTTGTGTGCTGTGGCACGGTGGTCAGGCCACACTTGGTATACCAAGGAACAGCTATGTGTGCAGAGGGAGAGGTCTAAGGATGGAAAGAGGAGCTCCCTTTAGCTTTCAATGCACCGCAACAGATAGTGCTTTCCACAGGTAATCCTTCATTTGTCTCTTCTTTGTCCCACTGTGATGCATTTAAGGTGGTCTGAGACAGCTGCCTTCAGAGCAAGAACACTTCCCAGTGACTGCCAGTGCCTGTGTCACCATCTGAAGACAGCAAGTTAACTTTGGGAGGTGTACCCACAAGCATACACTCTACCTGCCCTCACGTGTGTAACGTCGGGGAACAGGAAGAAGGAGCCACTGATTGCTTTTTTTCCAGCCCTCCCCTGGACTATTCTCAGTCAAAATCAGCCCTGATGCCTCTTCTGGACAGGTTTTGGGTGGCGATGGGGAGAAGTTCATGGAGGGCTGGAGGGAAAAGCACATTCCAGTGTCTCAGAGTGCTTAGCAACCAGGGCCCGCTGAGCTGCTCTTAAGTGCACACCAAGTGCGTGGATGGCATGTCTAGTACTGCAGCTCTAGCTTTGTTTCCCCTTTCTTGTTTTTGAAAAACATTCCATCTTTTCTAATTAAGGCGCATGAAAAACTGCTGGAAACTTATTTTTGCTTTCCTGGGCAGCTGGAAGACAGCTACGCAATGCGGTGATCAAAGCTATGGTAGTGATCAGAGATCTGAAGCGACAGGTATGGCGCTGTCGGTCTGCTTTTTGGGACTGTGGCTGCCAGACAACCTATTCCATGCTGCTGGTCATGGGCTGGCTTGAAGTCCTGCTGCTGGACAGCCCTGGAACCCTCTTTCCCACCTTGTCTGAAGGAGCACGAAGAGTGAGACACAGTGCTTCCCAATGGTCTGCAGCATGTGAGATACCTGCTCGGGGCTGCCTTTCCCAGTACAACCAACAACTATAATGTCAAGAAGACCCTGATAGATCATCTCTAGGAAAGGATTTGGCTTTGTAGACAGAAAGTCAATCTGTCTCTTTTCTGTTGCTTGGCTCTCAAGTGCCCAGACCCTGGGGTCCCTGCCATAAACCTCGTCTTCCATCGCGACAGCAGGCTGAGCTCCCCACTGTGTTTGGGGTCTCAGGGACTGATACCATCTCTACCCATGTAGTTAAACTACAGTTAAAACGTGGACCCAGCCCACGTCCACCTCCACACTGCCCTTGCAGCCTCACCTGCAGCTGAGAGGCAAATTTTGGACAAGCTCTGAAGCACAGAGAAGGAGAAAGCCTTTCTTTGTACATGCACACTCTGGTTAGCAGTCTCAGGCATGGCTGGGCCAGCCCTGTCCTTGTCCATCCCATGCTATGAAGTAGGCAATTGGCCTGGAAGGACCAAGGATCGTGAAGAATAGTTATTATATGAGGTAAGACACTGTGGGACATGTTAGCGACCACTGAAGGTATCCTAGGTCCGTGATTGAAAGAGCAGGTTGGGAGCTTTGGCCTGCCTGTCTGTGCCCTTCAGCAGTAGCGTAGAGACAAACTCTGCCTTCTTTCCGCTCAATGTGTCCCACAGGTTATGGCAAGAAGGGCAAGAGCTGCAAGGGTGAAGAGCATGGTCTGGGGAAGACGATGGTCAGGCAGGAGAAGAAGGTAAAGGCTGGGGTGGAAGGAAAGGAGCAAATAAAGCCAGGCAAGTTTCAAAATCAAGTGTCACGTACGAACCCTGCAGTGCTGCACACCTGTATTCCTGCATGTCCTTAACATGGCAGTTTCATAACAGAAACCTGGGAAGACTCATCTGGGGCAAAGGCTCTGAGCAATTTCCATCCTCAGTTACACTAGTATAAAGCCAGAGTTGCCCTGAAATCATTTCCACGTGGGCAGTAGTATGGGTAACCCAGCTGGGTCCCCAGTGTGGCCAGTGACCTGAGTTGACCGTGCTCCTCTTTCGTTCTCCTCAGCCACAGCTCTGCACAGAGCACCACAGCTTTGATAAATTATTTCCCTTCCCTTCCTGCCTCCAAGATACCACCACAGCCCTCTTTTCCTCATCAGCGCATATTTCTGCGGCTTAAATATAGCAAATATAAAACAAGTGCAGCACACACAAAATGCCATTCGGGGGAGCGCAATGAACATGCTGCCTCTGTAATGTAATGAGCCCCAAGTGCATCTGCCAAATATTTGGGCTGAGATTCCAAAGGAGAGGAGGGGTCCACAGGACAGAGAACTTCACCACCAAACCCTCAGGCCAGTACCCCTCTGCATCTTTTGGGGGGATACAGGTTGCTTGTTGGTCCAGCTTGCCTTCACCTGGAGGTGTTTAACCCCTCTCAGAAGTCGTTTCCTCTAGGAAAGGTGAAGAGCGGCTTTTCGTGCCACGTCACTGGGGCTGTGAGTGGATTTGAATTAAAAAATCACCGATCACATGTAATATAAAGCAAAGAAATAGTGTTTCTTTAGGGGTGTGGTCTGGCTTTGTGGCTGAGGTTAAATGACACCAGTTCAACCATGCCAGTTTTTGAACGTCTGACCCTCGGTACTATTTTCAGTGCGGTGATTTTTGAAGTGATTAATGACAACAGCTTGGCACTAATCAGTGGCTTGTGTTGCTGATTAAGCTAACTCTTCCTTGGCTCACAACAGGCATCAGGAATAGAAAGAGCAGGAAGCTCCCCAGAGCGACAGGAGAGGCAGAGCAGACCAGGACCTCCCGAGCTGCCTGTTTTTCCATGGGAAAATTTAAAAAAAAAAAAGAAAAAAAAATAGCCATCCAAGTTCAGAGCTGAGCTCAGCAGTACTGGAGGGCTTCATTTTGCTCTGAGAACGTTTTTTTTGTATGGACCCTTTTCAACATTCCTGTCCCTCCCAATTAAAAAAAAAAAAAAAAGGCTTCACTTATTAAATGTATGCTAATGTTGCTAGTGCGGCACTCCTTGCATGTGTTAGTAGGAGGATCTCCAAGATGCTACCTAGTTTCAAATCTGTCTGTGTGCATCTATAAAATCTCTCCTTCAATACACTTAAGGAAATCTGTTAGTTCAGTGCGAAGGCTGCACGTTATGACCTGATCCATCAGTCCTGATGTAACCCAAACTCCCCAAATCATCCAATTTGCAAATGAGACAGATTCTCCAGATGCCACCCCATAACTCAAGGAATCCCTAGAGGAAGCAGGCTGTACTCTCTCTGCTCTTTACGTCACCTCCATTAAGAAAATGCAGTGACCTCTGCTTGGCTGGTGATGTTTCAGACAGAAAAAGGTCCCATTTCCCCAGTGCTACTTCTGTTATCTCTGTGGCATTACCTGGGCCCTGTCTTATCTTTTGTTTTTTCCTTCTCGAGTGAGAAAACCCAGCAAGCAGGACTCTGAGACTTACGGGGAGCTGTCGCTTGGCAGACTGCACCTCTACACAGTCACAACCACCCTGCTAAAATTGAACATGGTGGCTAGTAGGTGACACCCGTGTTCACAGCAGAGCTCTTCCACCATCCTGAGCTACCATAAAGTGAGAAGCATAAGAATGAAGCTCCATTTGTGCTGTGGAGCCTGAAAGCCGGCCAGCCTCGTTAGCCATTGGCATCTTAATCACAAACTTCCGAAAGCCGTAGGGGAAAGACGTGAGATTTTATAAGCTCAAGTCCAAGGGGGTTCTATGGGAGTCCTTGAAAACTTAATGTCTATAGTAATGACAGTGTATTCACAGAGCTTTTGGCCATCCCATCGAGCCCCTCACAGAGGCTGTCCCTCTCTCTGCTGCCACGGGTGGCTCTGACACCCCTCTGGGGAAGCTCCCAGATCACTGCTTGGTTCCCGAACTGTAGGGGCACTCCTCAGGGGAGCCCAGGGGGCTTCTTTCTCTGGTATCACACAACATGAAGAGAGGATCACTTGCACAAAAGCTCCTCACTGCAGGTGACTTCCCCTCAGGCCGGGCGTGGGGCAGGCAGGAAGGCCGGGCTGGCCCGCAGAGAAGCCTGGCGTGATGAAAGGGGAGGTGTTGCAAGCCTTTGTGTGAAATGCTACACGCACCTCCGACAGTTCCGTCTTGAGTTTTTGGGACAGCTTTAGGTTTTGTTTCCCAGGGTGGTCATTTCACCTGGGATTATGGGCTTGAGTATTTGTGGGGTTGGATATTTTCAGTGTCTTTTCTTCTCTGTGGGATGGATCATCATTAATTATAAGCAGGATCACGCATAGAATGATAGAAACATAGAATCATTTTTGTTAGAAGAGACCCTAGAGACCACTGAGTCCAACCTTTAACCTAACTCTAGCACTAAACCATGTCTCTAAGAACCTCATCTACACATCTTTTAAACACCTCCAAGGATGGTGGGTCCACCACCTGCCTGGGCAGTCTGTTCCAATTCCCAACAATCTTTTATGTGAAAAAAGCTTTCCTAATATCCAATCTAATATCTGTATCTAATAATCTAATATCTCTAACTAAAATAACTATTCAATGACGTGATGTGGGCAGTAAAGGCCAAGTGTTGTCCTGGCACGGATCCGGTGAGTGGTGCTGCAGGAGCAACCTGGGTGCTGATCTCCCCCACTGTGGTGCCACAGGGCAGCACCAAGCGCAGGCTGTTTTCCCAGTGGGGCATAACTAAAAGCACTGCTCTGCACTGGGAGAACCTAACCCCAGGCCTTTGTGGGCAGCACCTTAGCTACTGAGTCCTGTTTGGAGGCAAAACACGAGTAAAGCATCACTTTAATGGTAAGAGGTTGCACCAGGGCTTCCATGCTGGGACCTGTTGTCACAAAGATGACCCTACCTGGCTCCTGCAGTGGTTCTGCTTCCCGTCGCCCTGCTTGGGGACCAGCCGCCCCAATGGACATACCTGCTGCCCTATGGACACCAGCCACGCTTGTGCCCACTGCTGCCAGGCTAGCAGCAGGGGACTGCCACCAGCAGGGAAAGAGCCAGGCTCTTCCAGCAGGTAATTAAAGAAAGGATCTCCATTTCCATGCCCTGATTTGGCACCTGGTGGGGCTTCTTGTTTCCATCCCCTGCTTTCGCTCCTTCTCACATGCACAGACACACACGCTCACTTCAGAACTTCAGAAAACCAGCTTGAGGAGTTAGGGCTCTAAATATTTCAGAAGGTTGGAATAGAGGTGATCCAAACTGCCCCAGTTTGGGTGCAGCACAAATGAGTTTGTCCGCTGCCATTTGCTCAGGCAGGGGCTGGGTCGCAGTGGGACTTTCCCCAAAATCTCACTTTATTTTCTCACTCTTTCTCTGTCACCTCCTTTCTCAACAACTCACTGTTTTTTGTTTTTGTTTTTTTTTTCTTCCATATTTTTATCAACTATTTAAACTCTAGGCATCATAATCCAAGCTCTGGGTCCCTGAACTTTCCAGTTCCCACACAATTAAATCAGAGCAAGCCAACATCGGCCCCCATAAGTTACGCAGCATTAAGCCTATTGTGCTCAGGATTTCCATAGTGGAAACCTGTTATCCAGTTGCCAAAGACAAAGGAATATTAGTGGCTCTTCAGAGCATAAATGTTTTCCTGCACCCTCCCCACCCAATCTCTTTTTGGGTGTGCAAAAGCACACCCCTCCCCGCTGCCCCTTGGAAGAAGGTCTGTAGGTTGAGCTGCAAATTCCAGCAGCAAGGAAGGGCTGCTTGGGTGGCAGCCACAGTGAGACCCTTCTTGAGGCCATTTCTCTGCTCTTAGATGCCAGATCAAGACAATATGGCTTAAAATTCTGTGGGGCCTGACAACACCCCTCATCCCCTAAGTGATGCTGATGCTGAGTTGGTAGGAAAAATCCTACTATGGAGAAATCATCTCATTATCAACATTTTAGTGCCCCTGTGACATTGTCAAGTGCTTGACTACTCTCTCCTCTCCCTCTAATTCACGTTCTCAGACTGTTTTCACTCCTCGCCTTTTAACTCTGCACTTCCTGAGCCGGTTGTTTTGTGACTGTCACACCCTTGGTGCAGCAACCACAAGGCTTTGGTTTTAGCATCCAGGCAGGCGGAAGCTCGTTTCAGAGGCAGCTGAGCTGTGCCTCGAATTGTTAAAGGGGTGAAGTTGTTTACACCACCAGCTCGTGCTAGCCAAGCCACATTTATTTTGTGACTTTAATGATGGGACTGGACGACAAAAAGGTTGTGTTTTACAGAGCTTTGTAAAGACACTGTCTAAAAATGGGAGGGGAAAAAAGGGTGCAAAGGAAGGCAGTTTCGCTTCAGCCTTTGGTGAGACACTTGTTTTGAAAGCCCGGAAGGTGGCCTGAGCACACCTAATCAGTGGTTTCTCTCTGGCTGATACATACCTTCCTCTTTTCTCTGAGGGCTGGTTAAATGCCACTTGTTTATTTGACCTGTTTTTTCCCCTCGCTGCTGTTATTATTAGCGATCTAGAAATATTGTCGACAAATACGAACCAAACATGTTGCCTTCAAGACACGGAGAAGGAAACTACAAAAAGATCAAAGATCTTCAATTAAAAAATAGGGAGACAACAAAGCAGAAAGTGTCTCTCATGTCAATCTTTTCTTCAATTTCAGACCTCATAGACTCAATTGTTTCTGCTTCAACTACGGAGTGCGCTGCCCTGTTAAAAATATCCCCCCAGCTGCCCAGGACAGCTGGAAGGGCCAGGGGGCTGGAGCGCTGCGGGTGGGTTGGTGTGGGGGCACCCAGGGTGGGGACAGGGCCCTGTCACTGCCTCCTCCAACCACAAAAAGCTCTCTCACTCGTCTGCATAACTCTGTGTCTGCCCATGGACCACAACCAAGAAGCAGCAGCTGCGAGAAGCAGGTGAGCAAAGCATTTAGCATAAACAGGAATAAGCAAAAATACGCACCCTCTTTTCCACGCCGCCCTTGTCCTGCACCCTGAGTGAGACTGCTCATGCTCTTAGAGAAAGGTGCTTCAATCTGAGTTTATAGGCCAAATATCCCTTACTGCGATCTATCTGTTTGAGCCAGGCACTGTTGCCTTGGTGATGAAGTGATGGGACTTCTCTTCCTCTGGGCTGCAGTGAGAACAGCACACGTGTTCTCCGTCTCCAGGAACGTGAGACAAGCCAAAAGGACAGGTAGGGCTAGTGGGAGCTGTAAATGTTTTCAGGACAATGACCCATAGTCTTCCAGCAGTCAGGGAGGAGAAGCTCCCATGCTTGATACATTGCAAGGCTGCTCATCTTTACTACAGCCTTCTCAGGTATAAGGCACTCGTATGCTGGAAAATGGAGAACTGCCAAAAACTGTTTTGGGTGAAAATTTAGGACGAATGATATCTCTGTATTTCTCTGAGGCACACATGTGCTGGAATACCGTACTGATATGTACACATGAATATCCTTAGAAGACATAATTTACTTAAAGGTGCATCAGTTTGATGTGCTCTGTGGGGAGGGTACGTACCTGAGCTGACTCTCACCAAAGCAGGGCTGGGGCAGTGGCTGCTGCAGCCAGCAACAGCATGGAAATAAGCCCAGTCCAGTGGGTCACGGACAACCTGTGACATTGATCTCCCTGCCTGACTTTTAGACAGGTCACTGCAGCTGCATGTCTGAGGAAAGTGCAGTGTCTTGTATCGCTTTAGGGGAAGAGAAAGGTAGCTTAACCTGAATTGTTGCTGAATAAAAAGCACGTCTCAACTTTGAGTTAACATCTAAGACTTTATCCTCATTTCTCTCTAACATCAGCAGCGATGTTACAATACACCAGGCGGTGCGTATAACCATGAACAGCAGCTACCTTTCCTTTCAGCAAAGCCTCAAAGCTGATCCCAAACCCCAGAGTTAAAACTCTTTTTCTCTCTTAGAAAGGGCAGGCAGGCTTTACGAGGATGTAAAATCATCTCGTACATTTTCTGAAGCACACCTTGGAAGTTCAAGGCAATTACAGTTCTGCTGGGAGCCTTGAGGGGTGGCAGTGCTGGAGCGTGTCTGTGTGTCGAGCAGCAGTCAGTCCTGGGCGAGGAGAGGGCCCTGGGACTCTAACATCGTGTAGTGCGCCATCTGAAGTGGGGCTCTGGTCTACTGAACTGGAGCACGCTTTTACTGAATGTTATGAAAAAGACAGCTGTGCTTTTTTTTCCCCATACTTCAGAAACACAGATGGGATTTTGTGTCAGCTCTGGCCTGAGAAGGCAGGTCACACTTAACATGAATGAGCACAACCAGAGGACACATACAGGAGGTAGGAGCTGCAGATGTGAGGAGAGGTTTGTGTGGAGCAGCTGTATGAAAAGATCTGCAACAAATCACAGTCTAATTTCTATTTCTCCTGTGCATTCCCAGTTCAGATATGTTGATCACTGCTAATGAAGTGCCTGGATCCATATGCATGCTGTGCTTGCTGAATGCTTGCAAACCCTGTGCATGGATGTGTCTGCACTGATCCAGGAGCTCCTGCTGTGCCAAGGCCCCAGCCCTGGTCTCAGGCTGTGCTGGAGCGGTGGCACCGTGCCTCCGTGTGAGAGCCCAGCTCTCCTCCCGGGGGAAACCAGGGTCTGTCTGCCAAGAGAGCCGACTCGTGCCCAAATCTCCCTCCCTCCCTGGGCCTGGGAGCTGCAGGAGCCTTCCTGGCTCCTCAGCTCAGAAAGACCCAAGGAACACCCATGCCTGTTCGGCTGCAGTGATGAGGAGAACGCTTGTGCTGGTGGAATTGATTTCTTTTTAATGAAATATCGCTTCAGAATCTCAGGCACTTAGAGTCACTAAAAATTAAAAAGCGTTTTCCCCACAGGAGGTGTTTTGACTGTACGTAAGACTAAGTGAAGTCACTTGCCTCGAATTAACAGAAACAAAACATATCACTGCCTGTACATTCAAGAGGCTAAAATAGTTCCTTCTTGAAACTTTTGTGTACTACATCTGTGCCCTGTGAAACTGCGGCCACATGGCAGAGGAGAGGGAGTTGTGGTTCATCAAACCTGAGGACAGTCATTCGCAAAGTCTCCACAGATCCTTTGAAGGAGATAGCACAATGTAAGAGCGGGGTTGTTATTGGAAAACAAGAAAATTAGCTGACAGATTTTCTTTGAAGATGAGCATTTTCAAGCTTCGAATACTTACTGCAAGAGCCAGCCTGATTGTTTGTGAAGATATGCATAGTATACTTTGTCACACCCATCTCTGTGACTTGGAATTTCAATGTACAATAGGAAAAAAACATTGCTATTGTAGCATATGTAGATAAAAATGGTGGAAGTATCAGTGATGCTGCAGAAAATACAAAAATTTTCGATGGATGTTTTTGTTTGCCTGGGGGAAAGCATCAGTGTCAGCTTATGGTCTACATCAATGGGAAAATATTTTCCCCTTTGTCTTTCCCAAAGCAGGATTTTAAACTATAGCTTTGAAAAGAGCTATCCAAGGAGGTCTTTGTTACTTTTTAAAAAAACTGAAAACACCAGGGGATTTCTGGAGAGCTATGAGTTAATGTTGTGTCACTAATGACGCAGTAGCCCAGCAGTGGTCCCACCTCATTATGAAGCAGCTGATCTAGGAGTCATATAAGCAAAGTTAAGGGAGATGGAATACAATCAATGTCACTCATTAGGGTTTTATAGAAAATAGTTGTATTGATAGTGTACTTGGACTTTTGTAAGAAACGAGACTTGGTACTGCATGAGATCCATACCAAGAAGCTTGAAAAAGAGGAGATCAGTTTGGGACATGCTGTATGGTTCCAAACCAAGTCCAAATGACAGATGTAACCCAGCTGAGGAATCACCAAGGATGCCAGTTTCTAGCAAGAACCTGCACAGATTGGTTCTGTTCCTTTGGGATTTAACTCTTTTTACATCAGTGACCTGAAAGCAAACTTTAAACAGTGACTGACTGAACATGCAGATGGCACAATGTCTTGGGAAGTGGTAAATCACTTCGAGAACAGGCTGCTTGAGAAAGTGAGCTGATTCATCTGGTTTAGCGTGGGCTTAGCTGGGAGCCAAGGAGATAAGCCATAATTACAGGATAGTGTTGACCGCTGAAAGACTTGAAGATTATAGAGTAAAATTTGATGAAGAGAAGACCCTCATGTGATGCTGGGATCCAAAAGGCCTCAAGCAGTCCTTGTACATATTAGTTGATCCTCAAACTGATCCTGACATATGTATTTATAAAGTATGAGCGAACAGGTCATGTAACATGTGGATTTGTCTCTGGTGTAACAGTTTTGAAGAGGTGGGCTCCATGTTGGTGTGCACAACTCCAGGGGGATGGTTCCAAGAATGATGAAAATGCTTAAAAGATTAAAACTCTCATTTTATAAAGAAACATTAATTGATAATAGTATGCTTGGCAAAGGGTAAGAGAGGTTTGAATACAGTCTGTGGATAGTTATATTATTTACATATATATATATATATAAAAGCAATAGTGAGTTCTTTGCTCTCCTGGACAAGAGGGTATCAAACTCCAAAAAACTAGACAAATCAACAGTAGAAGAACTAAGATGTAGCTATCTTTAACCGTGACAGTAGCTAACCACCAGGAGAAGTTAAAAAGGTGGATCGGGAGATTTGCCATCACCGCTTTCCAAATCAAACGGTATGTGGAAAATAAAACAAAAAGCCCACACCCCAAGAGCTGTGGTCTGCGCTGAGCTGGGAGTCAGAGTTCAGCACCTGACAAATGCCTCCGTCTGTCCCAAAAATCTATAACTACGTTCTGGCTGGCTCCTGGGTCTCTGCAGCATGAGCGGGGTGGGGGCTGCCCTGTGACCGAAACAGGCACAGCTCCTCCCGACCAGGATCCCATCCAGCCCCGGGGACCGTGCGGGGTGTCCAGGGTCAATGGAGCTCCAGAAATAGCAGCCAAAAAGTTAATGTTCCCCTGCTAACCCGTTCAAGGGAGAGGAGAGGGGGCTGAAGGAGAACTAGCACTGCGCCTGTGTTGTTTGGGCTTTCCAGCTGGCAGGTTTGGGAGCCAACAGACCCTCTGGCCCCAAGAGCAGCTGGGGTAGATTTGTTCCCAGTTACACGCAGGCGAATTGAAGAGGCTGTCACCGATGCACGAGCTCATAGGATAACTCAGGTGGGAAGGGACCTCAGGAGGTCGTCTAGTCCAGCCTCCTGCTCCAAGCAGGGTCACGGAGAGGTTTCTAAAATGTTCCTGCCTTTGAAAAGCCAGCCTCCTATAGCTGTTGCTGGATCAGCCCTGCCAGAAACAACTTAGATGAGAGCCTGGGAAGGACTTCTCAAGCACAGTATCTCTCCCTTCAGATAACGCAATAGAAATGTCGAATAACCCGCACACATTCCTCACCTTCCTTCCTATGTTTCTGACTAAGATCATAGGCGATCAGCTTCAGAAACAGCAAGGAAGCCTAAATCCCACTGGCTCTTCAGAGCACTCAAAAATGTCCATATCAAGTCAGTTATCCTGAGAAACAGCATTCACCTGCGTGAGGGCAGGATGCAGGGAATGCAACAGGGTACTTTCAATGCCAAGTGATTTGCCCGGTGGCATCAGGTCTTCCCAGGACTATCAGGATTTTTTTCCTGAATGCAAATGCTCTGATTCTTCCTTTCTGCAAATACATTGCTCTTCCGAGCACAGACTGGGACACAGGGTGAAGAGTGGGGGCATATATAACTAAGAAATGTATTTGAATACAGACAGTACTTCACTGAAACTGCTCTCTTTTCTGTGCTGATGCCTTTCACTGAGGCTCAGATAATTTGATTTGGCACTATTCACTGCGAAATTTTCCCTACCAACCGCAGCTGAGCTTTGTTTAAATGAGGTTTGCTGAAGCTGCGCTCAAAGTGAGTTTAAAGGTTCAGAGTCTTTGGAGAGGATCCAGGCAGCTCTTTGTGCCTTCAACTCCCTTGGAAACTGCGAAGGGCTGGGGGCCGGCAGAAGATTTGCATGAGCAAGTTCTCTGCCCGGCCCCCACTCAAGTGCAAAGGGGAGCAGCCAGCAGAGGCAGAAATTAAGACACCATGGGCCAGATTATTCCTTCTCCTCTGGGTCCTCTTCTCTATTTTGACCTGGTAGCGCTTGATACACGTGTAAACGGCGGCACAAGATGCAAGCGGTGAGGAAAAGAGCTCTGGCAGAAGCAGTTTTAGAGGTAAGAAACTGTGGCACCGGCTTTGTGCTCTGGGTTGTGGTGCTCGGAGAGAACGAGGCTAATTTTGCTCAGTTAATTTAAGTATCAAGTCGCCTTGAGCCCCTGTAAAGAGCCCCTACTACTTTGACAACAGCTGCACTTGCGGTGTTGAATGCCCGACGTGCTACTTTGCATAGTGCAGCCACTGTAGAAAACACATTTGGTGTCTCCCCAGCTTTTTTCTTCTTCGGCAACCTCCTTGCTGAGGAAGCAAGCTGCTGAACCAGTGTGAAAGTTATTTATATTGCATACAGGGTGCTTTTGTTCTCCATTCTATTAGGAGAAAAAGAGAGTCTGGTCACCCTGTGACCTTGGAGCCCATAGACCATTTCAGATTTTCCCAAGAAATACCACCCAAGCTAGAAACTGGTCTCTAGTCTGAGTAGAAGGGTTAGTGTAATAAAATACAACTTTACCTTCCCCAAAGGCGTCATCTTCTTCTCCGGGTGCAGTCGGATCATCTTGGATGTGCTGCATCGTGGTGAGGACACAGCTCGGGGAGCAGCCAGAGCTGAGTGCTTGAGCCGGTTCCTATGCTACCACTCGACTATTTCCTTTCACCAGTTTCCTCAACATTTTGGTGATAACAACTTCCGCATCTGCACTTACGAAAATAGCCTCATTCATATGAATAGCGCTTCTTGTTTTTATGGGCAGCCTTTGAGATGAGTTTAGAGGTGGGGTGTCCCCACTGCTGAGAGGCAAGTTGATTTTGAGAGCAGAGGCAGGCAGGACAGGCTCAAAACGCGCCCTGCCCTGTTGCTGCGAATGCCGCTGCGTAGCAGCAGCCCTTTCAGGCCAGGGTGTAAGGGGTTTTGCATATGAATGTGGATCCTTTCTTGTGGCAGAGGTAGAGCAGGGAAACAACTCTGCAGAGTGGCTTGCTTTCACCCCAGGGACAGTCTGACCCGAGTAACTGCCTCCCTCCCGCCCCCCAGCTCTCTCAGGGCCGTGTGTTCAGGGGATTTAACTTTTTATTTAGCATGACAGCAGTGACAGCACGTTTTCATCTACGCTGTTGTGACCTACGACCGTGCACATGTGGACAAACTGGAAAGCCATACGTGACACCAGTTCTCTCATGGGCAGATGCACTAGCAGGGACTTAATTTTTTTGCACTTATGTTTTCCCAAGTCACCGTCTTCGGTGCGTTACTAAACATAAGGACCTTTCTGATGATCAGGTGAACAACAGAACATCAAAGTAAAACTTGCTGTCTGTCAATAATAGGCGTATTATTTGAGTATCTCTGTCACTACTAATTCTACATGGCACTGGCCCATTCAGCTGCTGTGTTTCCTGAACTTTATAAAGCAAGTTGACTCCTTCCTGTCGAGTCTCTCGATTTATGAAAGGACCCTGCCTACCAACTAACTTACTCTAAACTTGCACAAAAGCACATTTGGGCATCAGGTAGTGTCTGAGCCTTGCATAGTCCTGCTGAACTGCATTGGACCACTCAGGGACATTCATATGCATGTATGCGCACATAGAGGTGTGGGCCTAACACCAGTAGTCCCTCACATCTCTGCTGTCAGAAATTCGGGTGTAATGACAGTAAACCTGTACCAAGTTTTGATTACTCAGTCTAGTAATTGCATGTGTCACCACACCCTTGGAAGCGAGACTCCTAGCACAGCAGTCATGTTCGCTACAGCTTCTGGCAAATGAGTCACAAGCAGATATAATGAGCTCATCTCTAATTATCATGGCTTTTTTTTTTTTTTTTTAAAGCTCTACCAGTGGTTTTCTGCACGGCTGAAAATGGAAACAGCTGGTCTCCTAGGCAGTGCACAACTTGAACAAATCTGGATGGAGAAGACAAGACAGAAGACAGGACAGGTCCATTTGGAGTGCCTCACCTAACACCCACCCAGGCCTTAGAGCCATGTTCATTAGCTCCTGTAGCAAATCCTGTGGCAACAATTTGGTCACCATAGAAAGGCGAGAATACTCTTCCCAGCTCAAGCACAACCTTCCCCTGGGCACAGGGTAAGGTGTCTCCTTGTCTCCTGGTCCCTGGAAAATGATGCTGCATCCTGCAGAGCTCATGCTTCTCCCTCGCTGTCACGTTGGGTGTCTCAGCTGTGCAACCTGATGGATGCCGCCTTGCCAGGGCTGGGAAGCTGTGTTTTCCTAGGGGGATGCGGCCAAAGCCCAGAGGCTCCTAGGACTGGGTTTTGATGGGGTGGTGCGGCTTGACTGACTGGTTGTTCCTCTGCAGCAATACCAAGCCTTCTTCAGGAACTCTGTTCCTAGGAGGCTCCTCTTGTGCTTTGCTTTAGAATCACGCTTAAGTCCTTCCAGAGGAAAGACAACAGTTTGGCCCAAGTCCTACCCAGTGGGTAAGAGAGAAGACTTGTTTCTGGCCCTGCTGGACAGGCTTGGGGAAATCACTTCTCCTCTCACCCTTTTTCCTGCCCTGCTTATTTCAAGTGATTTCTTCAGGCAAGGAGCATCTCTGATTAGGTGGCAGCTGCACTCAACAGGACAGTCCCTCTGCCTCAGCAAGGCCTCCTGCCATGGTGGTGAGTAGATGAAGACTGATACGAAGAGAGAAACGCCGTTATGGGATGATGAGGGGAAACAGAGCAGAAAAGGGCATCAGTAAGAAAAAAGAGAGAGGTGTGAGAAGACAGAGGACAAGATGGAGATGTGAAAACTGCAGAGGAAAAGCGTCGATCTGGAGGGAGGGGAGGCCAATGCAAGGGGACAGCACCTACCTGGGTGATGCCTTCCAGGGTCAGAGCTGGAAACTGCTGAGCTTGCAGAGCAGGGCAGGGACAACACGTGAGAATATTGCTGGGGGTGAGGGAAAGCAGAAGTGCTGAAGGAAAGGCAGTCACAGGGTGTACCTTGCCTTAAAACTTCCCGGCAACAGCCGCTGCCTGCAGTGAGCAGCCCCGCCCTATGGTTTCCTTGAAACAGCAGGAGATGGATGGGAGAAATCTTGAGCCTCTGTAAAGTCAATGGCTAAACTGCCCCAGGGCGCTGTGAAGCACATCAGCTTCTGAGGATGGGCATGGGCCACACTGTTTATGCTGAGGAAGATTTTTGGGCTTGATTCAAATAATTTGCAGGATGAGCAATGCTACACACACACATGTGAATGACTCAAAACAGGCAGACAGCCTAGCAGGAAGAAACCCAGAGAAAATACCCCACAACAGCAGTGCCAACTTTCCTGTGTTGTCCTGCAATTGGAGCTCATTTGTAAATCGAGCATGGGAAGTTTTAGCCATTTACTGCTTCTTTCAGAAATACGAAGGAGCAAGCCATGCTGTCCTGGTTATTGTGGCAGCTCCCTTTTGTGTTGCATTTCCCTGTAACTTAAAGTTATTTCCTCACCCACTGTTTTCAGTCAGCTTCTCCGGATGCCTGTTACCTTGACAGACCTTTTTTCTTTTATTTTCAGGAATTAAAAGGCATCAAAAGCTGTCCTCTCTCCCGAAAACAACTGTCACCAGCATGAACACAGCAGCCGGGCTGGTGATGAATGGTAATGACTCAGCCTCCGCTGCAGATGCACAAAGAGGAGTCGCTTTGATTCGTTCCCGTTTGCCACATCGTCGTTCCCGTTTGCCACATCGTCCCTTGACGGTATCCTTACCTACACCACTCGCAGCATGTGACATTCCTCCAGAAACCTGTCCCCCAGGGGATCGTGGTGCAAAACCAGCCCACCTTGGCCCCACTCCTCCCTGCTCCATTTTTGTGTTTAGGGCAGCATAATTTTGCCCTGCCACTTTGCATGCCCATGTCTTTGCTGTTTACCATCCTCAGCCATTCAAACTAACAAAGTGGCTTCCTCCCTGCTTTATTTTGTAGCCTCTCAGTGTTTTTTTTTCTGCCCCCCATCTCCACAAGAAATACTTTTATCTCATTCTTGTTGAGCTGTTGCAAAGCATGGTCTCTTTTCAATTGCTGGCTAATGAAGTCCCACTTCACATACACAGAAAAAAAAGTTTGCAGTCGCTGCAAAGTTCTGAAGTGTGTGTTTTTCATGAAACCACATCTGATGCTGCTCTCAGAAAAAGCCAACACCCATCCTCTAAGAACCTGTCAACCAAAAGCGGGGGAGACCAAGGAAATGTCAAAAACAAGGGTGGATCAAGCAAGAGGAGTTAGCTTTTAGAACACCTCCTTTAAATCATCCAACCTTATTCTTCTTCCCTTGTAACTTACTTCATTAAAATTTCTGACACAAGAGAAGAAAACAAATGTTCTGATGTTTTATCTTCAGATACAAGACTAAAAGCCAAGACATTCTCAATGAAAAATAAGTGTAAAGAATTATGCCATTTAGCAGTGTTGGATGCGGTTGTTTAATTTATTCCTACCTTAAATTACTAACACCCCCACAAGCAACAGGAGATACAAGTCAGCCCTTTTAAGCCCTGCTATGCTGGTGCAGAAGGGAAGTGTCTTAAACAACTTCTGCCCTATTCACATCTCCTCCTGCTTCAGGCATGTGGAGGATTCCCAAAATACACCGTGTTGCAAAGGCTTAGTTAGTCCTCTGCTTTGTTCTGAGGTTGTTTTGGGGGTGAAGATTGCATTGCAGGGGATAATCTACATGGGAAACAAGGAGAAAAAAGCTGGTGAAGGAAGGGCAGTTGACCCTTAGAGACAGTATGAAGGAAGACATAACAAAAAGTGGTTGACACCAGTTACTGGGCAGTTTGGGAAAGATAGTGTTCGTGTGGATTTAGAGTCCTTGTAGAAGTTTTGCTCTGGATATTGCTGCAGTTTCAGTTCTCCTGGTAAACATCTGCCTTAAAAACCTGAAGGATGGAGTTACAATAACTTGTATAATTGTTAACTCATTTGCAAGGCACAGGGTCTCCAGGGACCTAGATTATGTTTAGACAGTCTGTGTCAGTGACTGTCTGAGCTTAGTATAATTTTTTTCTTTGCCGAACTTGTGAAACATTTAGTACTTCCACTCCCCCAGCAAAACAAGGCTCATAAGGATATTCAGTTTCAGAGAAAACATAGGTGAAATTCTCCCTCTTACTGTCCAGGAGGAGAATCAGCAGGCCAGGATGGCAGAAGATACGACCTACTCCCCACAGCTTCACAAACCTTAGGAGCCTCATGTACAAATCTTTGTGAGGCTATGAAATACACACTATGTATTTTGGAGAGCTGGAAAAAGGGCAGGATCGAGGAGCCATTCACACAGAGGAGAGGACAGTGCTTCCTGAGGATACCTGTACTGCGTTAGACGATGGAGACAAGCTGGGTGCATGAGCTGGCCTCTGGGAAAACTGATCTCTTGTGCCAGGGAGGTTATGGTGCCAGTTTGGGATGTAGCTCAAAGCAGTTGAGCTATGCAAAAGTCATGGTAGCTGAAGAGCCACAGGCTGGCTCCCCTAGCCCAGCTGGTGTCCATGTCCATCTTGGACACCTCGGTTTGGGGACTTTGGGGGAGGTCTGCACACAGCCTTGTTCTCAATGCCCCAGCGGACATGCACATTGCAGCGAGCAGGAACCATGACACACGTGTTATTGGTGCCCTACTGTCTCCCTTCACATTCCTCGCCGTGTTGTGTGCAGTGAACCCATCACATGCCTTGGAGGTGAGTTGTACGTTTGTCTGTTCAGGCCTGTCACTGCAATCCACAACACCCAGTGCTTCCCACGAGGCCCATCAAAGACGACTTTGGCTTTCTTCTTCTGCTCCCTTACCCCTTTTTTCATTCCAGTATCACTTGGCCTATGAAAGTAAATCATAACCTTAACATAGCAAAACACTATTTCAGTTCAAAGTGGGGAAGCAAACCAGCCCAAACGAAACTTCTGCAGAATTAATATAATCTGCAAAATTGTACTCAGTAAGTAGTTCCCAATTTTTCATTATCAAAAGAAAAGAACATGGTAAAGTGTGATTTTGCAGAGCTCATCCTCGGATATGGTATTATTCAATATATCCTTTAATATCCTAGATGGATATGATCACACTTGTTGCATTTGCACACACCAGACTTCCCAGAAATGCATGTGCACTGGAGGACAGAACCACAATTCAAACTAATATTGACAAACTGGAGAAGTGGTGTGGAAAAAATTAAATCCAGGTTGAGAGAGTGAGCTGTGAAGGACTATGCTCCAGTAAGAATGATCAACCTCATAAATGCAGGCTGAGGGATAACTGGTTAAGTAGCACTTTTTTCAGAAAAGAGGCTGGAGGCAGCCGAACATGAGTGAGCAATGACACTTGAAAAGAGCAGACAACATGCCATCAGGTGTAATCAAACACAGAGACACAAGGTAGTTCTCTCACTGTGGTGGGGGTTAGCAAGCCTCTGCCAAGGCAGGACATGGCTCTCAAGCATCTCAGTTCAAGTAGGATAGAGACCATTTGGTGACAGTCCTGTGAGGAACAACCAGACAGCTCAGAGGGCCAAAAACCAGGAAATTAAGGAAAAGATGGGAGGAACTGGAACCACTTCATTTGAGAGATACAAGATGAATACAGGAGATAAGAGCAGTCTTCAAGCCCTCCTCTCCACCTCTGTGGTGCACAAAGAGCGATGCACCTAGATCGCACAACGAAGGAGGCAAATTAAGTAGGAAACTAGCAGAAACTAGGAAAAAGCAAGTTATAAAAAAACCTAATTTCCCACAGTCAAGACTGTGAAGCAGCAAAAGCAAGTGCCTGGGTGAGTCAGTGCTGAGTGAATCAGAGTGCTGCTTTAACTTACAAAGCATCCGTAAAGCTATTGAAGAACAGAGCAGACAAGCAGCTATTGGGAATAGTGTAAGAATAGTTGATTCTGCCTTAGGGAAGGGCAGTGGGAGGTAGGGGATCTCTTGAGGTTAGGCTCAATGCTATTTAACTAGAGCAGCTATTGAGCAATGCTGGATTTCTACTTGTTGGATTTACTTCTCAGGGACACTTAGCTGAGTGCTGAGCTGTCCCACTGCTTGAGGGGTCCAGCACATTCCAGTGGCTCTTGGCTGGGACAGAAATATCTTTGCTGTTTCAGCAAACTGAAGTGTCCCTACCATCTTTCTCCTTCCGTAAGAAATCTTCATGTTTGGTTGCTTTTGCGTTCATTCTTTCTTCCTAGTTATTTTCACACCTATTCCTCTGTGATCCAGTGAGGTCATTGTCATCAGCAAAGAAGAGATGGCAGGTTTTTCATCCTTTGATGATTAAATCCCAGGGGTTTCTCTCAGAATTGTTTCAGATTGTTTCCACAAATTGTTAAAGAGAAGCTGTCCGCATACCATAATAACATGTAAACTAGCTGACGCTATCCCCAGCATAGCCAACAAATATGCTACATCCTGCTAAGCGTCAAAACGTTTTGTCTTACTAAGGATTACACATCAACTATGTAATCTCTTTACCAACTTGAACAAATTCTAAAATTGACCAAACAGGTCTATACTATAGTCAAATGCCTGTGCCCAAGCCACAAGACCTTCCCAATTTTCTCTGCCGCAGCATTTGTTAATCAAACACTTTTTCCCCAATAGTAATTTTCTTGGGTGTTGGAGGAAATGCGAGGAAGAAACTTATTGTTCAGCTGTCTGTCTTCCATCCCAGGCAAAGTATATTGCCAGTTGATTCACAGCAATATTTCAGTAATATGTCCACAAAGATATGAGTTCCCTTTCTTTCCCTTTAGATTGACTGTTAGAAATGGAGTGAAAGCCCTGGGTCATTTATTTTAGATTCCCTGGTCATACTGTCAGACAAATGCTACCTGTAGATGAATGCCTCTCCTCCACATTAAATTAGTTCTGCTTGCAGACTATTCAGTTCTGAGGCCTTTACTGCTCTTCATTGTGTACACCATGTCTCCAGTTTCTCCAGCTGCTGGAAGGAGTTCAGGAGTTGGCCTTCTCTCCTAGTCTTCCCTGTTTCTTCCAGATCCAACCAGCATAGCGCTAATTCTGCTGCTGTGAGATGGCTCTTGACAGTACCGACCTCAGGCATTTTGCAAGACAATGTGGGGGTTTTTTTCTGCCAAAGGAATTTTTGAAGACATTCTTCCATATTCTAAGATGTGCAGCTTCAGTTGTGAGATGGCTCGGACCCTGCCTGGGGCAGCTGCAGAAGGAGCATGCGTGCATTTCTCTAAGGCAGTCTTGATTTAGCTGCTTCCATCGCCAGCATTTCCCCCTCGCCCACAATGCACTCTTTTCAGAAGTCCCTAAAAGGCTATAAATTACAGATTAACATGATTCTGCAGCTCTCTTGCAGAGCACCACTTAGCAGGGGCTGGTGGACATAAAGAATTGCTGATGCAAATAATGTTCCAGGCAAAAGTATGGAATTCACTCCATGCCTTTGCTTCCGAACTGTGTTACAGAGAGGGTTCAAACACCACAGGTCCTCTCCGGCAGGGTTTTCTCTGCCAGACTCTATATTTGCAAGAGCTGGAACAGCCCGAGACCTTGAATGTCCTCTGTTTTGTAGAAAGGGATCACTTCGGTCTAGCTCACACAGGTAGCTGCAAAGCCAGTGTGAGACCAGCTTCACCACAGTCCGGAGATACCTGTGAGGTAGTTTGGTTTCTAGCCCAGCCTGGTTTCTGTGAAACTTTTGCTGATACTGGTCCTGACTTAGAGGCTCTCTCCCAGGCCATGTGTCACTCAGACCTGGTACCAAGGTCCCAGTGAATCTGAGCATTTAAGCCCAAACTTAGTGGCAACGCTGACACTCAAGATTTTGATCCTTCCCCAGTTGCTTGTTCCAACCCACGCTCTGCAGGTCACCATGGCACCATTAGTATTGGGGTTGTATTAGAAGTGGAGCATCTTGGTTTGAGAAAAAAAACAAACATTTGGCTCCAAAGGACAGAAAAGCTCTCTTATATTTCTTGTTCTGCATGTGACAGCAGAGGAGAGCTTTTTTGTTAAGGAAAGTTGAGATGAGCCTATTCTGTTCTGGCTTTCAGGCAACTTTACGAGAACTTCTTCTGAAAAATATCCCAGCTTTGTGCTTGCAACCTCTTGGTACATCGGTGCCACTCTGGGATCGAGTTCTCTGAAAAATTGCAACAGCAGGATTTACTTCTCCTTTTTCTTTTCTTTTTCTGAAGCCCTAGAATAAAAGCATAGCTGAGAACGGAACCTGTGGTGAAGGAAATCTCACCACAAGGGATCCCCGCCCTGCTCGCCTTCCTCCTTGAGCAAGCGGCACAGGGCATGCGTGGGGGCTCGATGTGCACAGGGCTGGTAATAGCTCTCCTGGAGAGATTGCTTCATTTTCACTCCTACAAAGTAGAGCAGAAAAGAGGATTTTTTTTTTTTTTAGCACAGTGCCTCACTTTTTGCAATTTGTTGAAGTGACTAGCAGCTGAGAAACAGTGTAATGACCACAGCAGACCAGTTTGGCATTTGTGTTTTATGGTTGCTTTAAACCGAAGAGTAACACTTCTCCATCCCCTGCAAAGCACGGAGGGTCAAAAGAAAGGATGTGGATTTGGGGGCCAGTGAAAGAAAGAAGGGAAGAGCCACAATCATATCTTCCAGGAAGAAATTCTGGCAGCTGGATGGACAAGCAACGATAATATTTGTAGAGTATTTTAGGGTGAGGAAATCCCTGCAAACATTTACATGTATCTGCAACTCTCTACCCTACAAAGGTATAGTAGTTTAAGATGGGAAATAAAGAACAGCTTTCCCACTGTCAGACGGTGGATCAACATCTACATAAACCGGCTTCTGTTCACCATGGTATCCTGAACAAATTTCACTTGTAAAATGTACCTAAAGCCTTCCACTGACCGTACATGGCGAGGATTTTGGTTCCCTCCTGTTGCGTTGCTGCACTAATACTTAGCTGGCTCAGGAAAAAAATCACCACCCACTGCATCAGTGTTTCTTCAGCAGCCTTGATTTTGTTAATCAGCCTGTCTTTCATCCTGGCCTTGTTTGCTGAAAGAGCTGCTTCAGAGAGAGCTGTACAACACAGAAGAATAAAAATAGCAGGAAGAGTTCCAGCAAAATGTGGCACTCCATGCTATTACTTTGTTCCTGTTTGCATCTCCTGAATTTTCTTTTTCTAGCAAGCTTAACTCTACTTTAGAAACCACCCCCCCACACATATTGAAGCTAGTGAGAGACTCTCTCAAACAGCAGTGGACCACAGAGTTAGTTTCTCAAAGTAAGTAAAAAATGTTTCCCTCTGAAGTACAAGTGTTAATGAGCTTTAGCATCTCACGTAACAGGCAGTTCAGAAATAATATTAATGGCTGATAGAAAATAATACAAGCTGGCCAAAAGGAAAATCAGAAACAGATCAGCATATCCCTGAGGGCAGACTCCTTGTTCTAGTACGGAAAGGTGCTGTGGTTGTTCTAACAGCCTCGGTACAGGCTTTGCTATTGCAGAGGGACAAGAAATTGGTGATAGCAACCTAGGGACTTACAGTGGGCAACAGAACAGCTCACACTGTGTGTCTGAGGGCCTTGTCCAGTCTCTTCTTGAACACCGTCAGGCTTGGGGCCGTGACACCTCCCTGGGGAGCCTGTTCCAGTGTCCACCACCCTCTGGGGGAAGAACCTTTTCCTCATGTCCAACCTGAACCTCCCCTGGCACATCTTCCTGACATTCCCTTGGGTTCTGTCACTGGTCACCAGAGAGAAGAGATCAGCACCTGCCCCTCCTCCTCCCCTTGTGAGGAAGCTGTAGCCCCATGAGGTCTCCCCTCAGTCTCCTCCAGGCTGAACAGACCAAGTGACTTTTCTGGAGACAAAGAGATGCCACCACTGGGGGAGGGTGGCAGGGATGGAGGAGCCCGGGCACAGGCTGGCTTGGGGACCAGCAGCAGGCACTGCCCAGCAGCAGCATCTCACCTTTGCCATCACTGCAGTGGGAGGCAGAGCCTCTCCTCACCTCTCACTGGGTGGCTGCCCCCCACCACAGCACCCTGCCCTCCCGCTGGACCCTGGGGCTGCTGGGGGATGATACCCCTTCTCCCTGCTCCTCTGCAAGGGCTGGCCGGGATGGGGATAAAATACAAAGTCAAAAGAAAAAAGGTGGTTGTTGTTTTCGGTTTTGTCTTTGGTTTTGTTGTTTTTTATTTTTTTTCCCAGCATGCATCTTAGCAACAGCACCTACACAAAGATCTAAGTACAGGATCTTTTACCCCCCACCTTTCCAAGCAATTAGCATGCTGAAATACAGGCAGGAAACAGGATGATGTCGTCAAAACTGACAAGTAGGAAGCCTGTTTTCTTTTCGCAAGGGTTTCACTGTGTAGACCAAGCTGGCTAGGAACAATTTCTGAACTTTTCTCCTCCTCGTGGAGAGCCGCCTCCTTGTCCAAAAGTGCCTGCTTTTGGTGACTGGTGCTCTCCTGGTAGCTGATGCCTAGAAGGTCTCACGTTTTCAAAGTAAAAAACCCTCAACCCCCATGCACTGCTCTCCGGAGAAATTAGGTTGCTCAAAAAAACATCTGAGAAATGTGAAGAACGAAGGCTGCCTGTTTGAAGTAGATAGGCTGCCTCTTGGAGCAGAGCGGAGAAGACAGGCAGCTGGTGACATATTCAGTGCAGCGCTGGCTCCGCCTGAGCCTTCTTTCATCGGCCAAATTTTAAATTAATCTCAGTCTGGTCTCCAAATCTCACTGGCAAGTTTTCCAGTAAATCTGAGACTTAGAAGGAGCTAAAGAAAGATGCTAGGCAGACAAATTTATGTTAGTGTTTCCAAGTGTGGCCAGCGGTGCCTGGGAAGCTGCTTGTGAAACCAGAGGCTGCTGTAAGAAATGTGGGGTGATCCCCTCCAGCACCACCTGCTTCCTGTTCAGGGCTCACACCCAGGGCTACATAGCTGGCCATGACCCAAACGTGGTTACACTCGTGAGCTGATATTCAGGGCTTGCATCTTGCATAAAGAATCAAGGGAGTCCAAGAACTCTGCTCTTGCTGCATTTTCCTTCCTAAGAGCAAGTTATGTTTTTTTCCACTTAGCATCCAAACAATGTTATTTCCACCCAAAAAGTCTGCTGTTCAAACTCAGAGTCAATAAAAGGAGCAGACAAGGTGCAGCATCGCTATACGGGCAGAACGTCATGGTGGGCAGCAGGGAAGCTGGAGGTGGGAAGGAAACACCTGTGAGCCTCCTCACACAAGGGTTTAGTAAACTGAAATCTCCATAGAGTTTTTACCTTCATTTCTTCACGTTTATGGAGATTTGCCTTCTGTGTGCTTTGTCTGTCTGACAGCCTGACTCTTTTTCCTCTCTCCTTGTTTCACAAGGCTGGGGCGCTGCATAATATATCCAAACACCTCTTCCCCGAGTGCCCACTTGTCCCTGTGCTCAGTCTGGCTACTTGAGATCGATTAAAATAAGGCAAAAAGTCTTGTGAAGATTTTAATGAAATCTCACCTAGTCCCCACTTACTTTAACATTTAGATCAGCAGTCTGTCACCACTGTGCTCTCAGGCCTGGATCTGTAAGTGTGCCCAAATAAGGCTGTTTCCATTTTCAAGGCAAAAAGTAAACTTTTGAGGCACTCAGTAAGCCTGCAGTTAAGCCTTTAGAGTAGATTGCATTTTAGAAGGTGCAATAACTTGTGGAACGAATCACCCAATTTAAAGTTACCAATTTTTTTTTCCCTTAGTGGTCAAAGTTAACTGTTAGAAGAAAGTAACTCAGTGCAGGAGGATCACAAAACACGTTCACAGCATAACAGCAACAGAAGGACTGACCCAGACCGGAGAATTCACTTTCTTAATGGCTTTTTTCTCGCTCAGGAGCCACTGGAACAGCAATATACTGAGCTTTTAGCCCATGCTTTCCTGTTCCTTCATCTCAGTCTCACCCTCAGCCATGGCCAAGTGACTCTGACTGGCCTTAGCAAGCTTGAGCAAGCGAGAGTGAGCAACCTTTGCTTGCTCAAGCCCTCTTTTCTGAGAACAGGGAAGGTAGAGCAAAGCTGTGCTGTGCTGGAAAGCCTCTGCCTTTCAGACCTGACTGCGGGTGAGCTCTCACCCCTCTGTTGCCAGTGTCACAGCCCAATGATCAAAACCTGTCTGAGACAGGGATGCGTGTTCCTCAGTGGGTGGCCCACGCTGGTGGAGATGACTACTGCAGGAGCTGGTGAGCTTCCTTGACCCTGTCGCCAGTCCAAACTGTTCTTTGCTAGCTGGCCTTTCCTAACACACATGCAGCTGTGTAATTGTATTCACTAAAAAACCCCTCACAAGCCAGAAGTGAATGGGTCACCACTGTACCCTTTGGAGACAGGAAAAGAGAAAAAGGGAGCTATGGCAGATGCAGTCACACTGCCTGGCAAGCCCCTGGATGGGCATGAACCCAGCTCTGAACCTCAACAGAAAATACGATACAGCTCCTTGCCGGCTTGCACGGTGCTCACTGAACCTTCGATTTGAGGAAAGCCCTTTGAGTAAAGTGCTTTGCATAAGAGTAGCAACCCATCCTGAACATCAGGCTTATTTTCTGCTTTACAGCCAATGCTCAGCAGGTCTGGTAATGGGCGTAGGGCGTATTGGCACTGTCTGTGGATAGCATTACCTCCCAAATTGTTTGGAGGAAAAGCATCACAAAGCAGAGCTGGGCACTTCTCTTGTCTGAGCTGTGCTTAAGATGATGGTTTTTGTGCTCTAAAAGGAAAGGTTCCCCAGAGCACATAAATATATTATGAAGCAGCAGAACGCTCAATAATTAATTTTCAGCGAGGAGAAGATTTTCTTTCAACCAGAACTACAGAAAAAGTCTTTTGGATTCTCACAGTCTGTAAGTGAAAACCTGAGATGATTCAACCCAAAGGCTGTTCTGAAAGAGGCTCAGCTGATGTGATCTGATCCCCATGCAGTAACATCCTGACTCCATTCAGGAGCAAATGCAATTTTCAGTGCTATTTTTCAGTAACGGAAGTACAGACTCCACCAAGCAGCAGATGCCCCTTTTCAGCCCTTTCCTCTTATTTTGTTATTAGAAATGGTCTGCCAAAGTGTCAGAATTGCAGCAGCACAGAGGACTATCCCATCCTTTTCCACCAGCAGTGAGCTCTTTGCTCATTTGTGGTGTTGCTCCCTTCTCATATGCACCCAGCCAGCAGTTGGGAAATGGAGTATTTAAAGTATATTAAGGCAGGAAGGGTTGATATATTATGTTGTTGCTACTTTGCTAAATAATTCCTTTGATGAATTATCAAAATACAAATAGAAGTTCATGAAGGACTCAGTCTTGGGACAAATATCTCAAATAGCTCTAGCTGAGGAGAAATAAATTTTTATGAGCACTTTGGGTGGTAGAGGGCAGTGAGGCAGCTGTGCCTGTGTCAGGAAGATAAGATGGCTATATGGCATAGCTACTTTAAGAGATGAAACAACAGAAGATAAGAGATTTGCTGAAGACACACAAAACCATGAACAAGGAAAGTGCTACAAAGCTAGTTACTGTAAGTACTTTTCTGCATAAAAATTTGTATAGGATTTTGACCGAATGACTTGTAAATCACCTATACTAAATTGTGCTCTTCGTTTGTTATCTTTATTGATTTCATAGAACCATAAAATAGTTTGAGTTGGAAGGAACCTTCAGAGCTCATCTAGTCCAACCCCCTGCAATGAGCAGGNTCAAAACCAACACCAGACAAATGAATAACCTTATGCAGCGCATTAATGTAGTTTTGTTTTGTGGCTGGGTTTTATAATATTTTCACTCTGTTACTTTTTCTGTCATCCCTAGCAAACCTTACTGAGGCAGCAGCTCAGCAGCAGGCTGGGAGACACAGCCCACACGGCAGCCTTTCCTTGCACCGGCAGCATCTCCTTGCAGCATCCTTCCTGGCTCTGCCCCACCAGACCAGCCACCAGCAGCCTGTCCAAGGGGCAGACCCACTTGTCATCTGAGGGGCTGAGAGATGCAAAAGAAACCTGCAGTGGCTACACAGCCCCCACACCAAAACCTAAAAAATGCCAATAAAAACCAGGCGCACCTGCTCCTGGTGCCAGTGTTGAGGTTAAAGCCAGGAAGATTTCACGTGAGGTTGGCATCCCCTCAGCAGTTTATCCGGAGGGTGTGGAAATTAGAGTCAGGGAGGTTCTCCTTTGCTCAGAATGCTGTAATTAAAACGTAATAAAGGCCTAACTACTGCATGACTGATGGCCAGCAGCCGGATTGCTGCCTTGCAGCAAGGACAGAAGCATCTGCAGGAGTGGGGTGAACTGGTACCCATCACCCAGAGAATCCACCGTCAGCATAAGGAGTGAAGCAGCAGCCAAGGTGCTCTGGCAGTACTGACTGGCTCTTACTCCTGCCATTTCTGTGACAGTTAAAATAGTTTTTTTCCATGTCATTAATAGCCTGGCCATGTTTCTGGTGGGGAAAAGCCATCTCTATTTCATACCAGCCTTCTGTGAGTTTTTATGGCAGCTATTTTAGAACTCATTTCAGTGGGTTTCCTCAGACATCCGCAGTCTGAAATGCTATGTGATCCTGTAATGAGGACGCCATACATAGCTAAGAGGAGTTTTCATACATTATTTATTCGTTATTCTATGTGATGAATGTGGGAGGTGTTATGAATCCATGGCAGGAGATCTGGAGGTAGACTCATTTGCTTTTAGTACTATGTGATTAAAAAGAAACTCTCTGCTTGCGTAGGCAATGAAAGTATTGAAATTCTCTTATCACTGTGATGGTGAAAAACTTGATTTCTTTCATATCCTCCATCAAGGAAGCAATGACTGCCAGTACAATCACACAGTGTGGTCTGTTCAGAAGATACACAGTTGCTAGACTAGATCTGTTCTCATCACTTGCAAAATGAAGAGCCAGGAAGTATGCATTTAAGGGATAACATGAAATATTTAGGAGATAAAAATCTGCAAAGTGTAAAATGAAAGATTTAATCTGAGTCTTACCTTACAGACCTGTGTTTGTTTTCCTGTCTACTATCTACTGCCCAAATCCAAATGAACTCTTAGAAGACATTACGCTTGGGTACAGGCAATGTAGAGTTCAAAACACCTGGTTCGGGAATGTTGTCACTCAGGGTTTTGTTTCTATCTGTGACAGAAGTACAGACCCTTATGACCAGGTGAGATGGTCAGAGCTTTCATGCAGGTTTAAAAGAGGGTAAATGAAGACACATCTTTTTGGTTTCTTTAGAGTCCTACAGTTTCACTTTTCTCTTAAAAGACCCCAAACCAAAAACCCCCGAACTCCAGCCACTAGAAAAAAACAACCATCCCTTACTGAAGGCGAGCATGCAAGTGGCATTCAGGAACTGCAGGAGGACAGACACATCGTAATAGGACTGGTGTTCCTCAGCAAGGAGGGTGTGGGTACCTGCAGCCATTATGGAGAATTTTGTCTGGACTAGGAATAGAGAATGAAAAAGATAGTGATGCTCAGAGCACCACCAGGACTTGCACAGTAGCATAAAGCCACAGAAATGGGAGGAATAGTCAGATGGGCATGACTCAAAAAGCCAAGAGATGGCAACACTCCTAGGCAGAAGACAGTCCTCCTCCAGATGGCTTATGTATTCGTGGTGATTCAGTAGTCAGTTGCAGTGGCCCTTGAAGGCGCTGGAGGTGTTACACACCAGTGTCTCGGGGCACAAGACTGTGTGGATGTACAGCTGAAAGCATGGCTAGGAAATACCTCCATCGCTTGCTCACCCTGCTGTGCTCAGCCCTGGGCTCTCCCTCTGCTCCACACGCCTCTCTGCCCACAGCCCCAACATCAACTGCCCCAGGTAGAAACACACTCCCAGGGCCAATGACTCATAGAATCATTTCAGTTGGAAAAGGCTTTTAAGATCATTGAGTCCAACTGTGAAACTAGGACTGCCAAGTTCACCTCTAAACCATGTCCCTAAGAACCTCATCTACTCATCTTTTAAACACCTCCAGGGGTTGTGACTCAGTGGTAGCTGGTTTTGCCTAGAGCTTTCCTCTGCTTTGCTTGCATGGTTTCACTTCTGATCATGTTCATAGTGTTCCCTTTAATGAATTATTGCACTTTGCTTCTTAAAATCTTACTTGCACAGTTATTTCGCTGAGTATTTTAGTGCTGAGGGAAGGGCTGGTATGACAAGATCCAGGAGCATAACATGTCCTTTATTCAGTTGCCACTGAAGACTAGAGACCCTCTAAGCTGAGCATCCTAAACTGGACAGAAAGACCTGTTTCAATGGCTTGATGCACCAGAAATCAATGCTGGCTGTTGGGTTTAGGGCCTCTTCTCTGCTCCTAAGCTGCGGACAGGCCAAGGAACCATCAAACACAAAGCACTGTAGACCACAACTGAGGCTCCAACAAACTCTAGTCCCACCAACAGTAAGGCACCATGCAGGCAGTTGTCAGCATTTTAGTTTCAGGCTGGCCTCCTGGGTTTTTCTGAGGGGGCGAGAAAACAATCCTGGTCTCTCATCCTCAGATTTTGCCCCAAACATCTCAGCATTTGCAGACACTGTGCAGAATGCAGCCAGCAACCAAATCCCTTGGCCGGAAGCTTTCGATGAGGTCCCAGTGACATTCTTCAGGACAGTCCAGAAGCGATGACAGCTGGGACAGCACCGTGTGAGGCCTCACAACCTAAGGCGGTGAGGAGCAGGTGAGGCTGCCGAGCATCAGGAAAGGAAGATGGATCCATCCGTCTCAGCTGCTTCCAGAGGGGCTTGTGGAAAGCCACAGCATCACACCCTCTACTGCAGCATCCACAACCACTGGGTACAAAACAGCCTCGTGGTTGACAACAAGAGTGAAAGTGGGTGGAGAAACAGCTTTTAATATGATAGGAAGGGAGGAAGAAGGGTACAAAAAGCTGGGATATGTGTATCTTTAATCACCCCAGAGTAATTGGGAAATGAAGCCTGAGGATCAGCCCTATTAAATGCAGTGAATGTTCATCATGAGAAAATATATATATATTGCCTATATATATATTGCCACAGCTTTCTGAGCATGTCTTTGCTGGTACAAATTCCCTCCCCTGATATTCAAATAATGGGAGTTATTTTTTTTACTTTGGTGCCAGGAATTGGTCTCCAAACACAGATTTTCTATTGCTATGCCTTAAAAGGATGCCAACAAAAAAAGGACCTCCAAAATTACTTGTGGTGGGAATACAGAGCTGCACATCTTTTTGGTATACAATTAATATTCTTATTTCGGCATACAGAGCATATTTTTTATTTTTCAGAAGTCAGGTAACTGATACAAATCCCATATACTGGAGAGCAAAAGCAAATTCACTGAAATCACTGTGGCCTGCTGTCAGGGTTGGGAGTTTAGCAGAGCTTTGCTAACGCCCTGGCTATGACACCCTATGAGTGATGGCATGGCACCTCGGATCGGGGTATGAGCACGGACGACAGCTCTGACAGGCTCATGAGCTAGTGAAATATCCCAGAAGAGGAAAACTGTGAGTGCAGCTTCTTATGTTAGTGTCCTTTCATTAGCTAAACATCATCTTGTATTGGATATGCAATCACTTAATTTGATTATGAGCTGGAAATATGGCTTTCAATAAGACAATTTGTAATTTGTAGATAAGTGACGGGGTTACAGAACTACACAAGGAGAGTGGGGAAGACCCATGGGTACACCCGCTAAACTGTGGATACATCTGTGCCATGTTTTTCCCCTGAAGGACAAGGAGAAGGAACAAGGAAGGAAAGAATTTGGAGAACTAGTCACATAGCATCAGCTAAATATAAAGCCCCTGAGCTGGCAGCTGGGTAGGAGACCTCAGAGAGCCACTTCCTGCCAAAAAGAGATGCTGAAATCCTAAATTAAAGTTAAAATTAATCTGAAGTTGAAAATCTCTTTCTTGGAGAAGATCTCCAGTGACATTCTGACAGGAAAGATTGTATCTTGCAAAACTACCTCAGTGAAGTTAAGCATCTTCTGGTAGAGGCAGAAGTGACCACCGGGTATAATTTCCACCCAATCTGAAAATTGTGGTCATTTATGGAGCTGGTAGGGCCCATTTCACCAGCAAACACTCAGCAGCCATGTGAGTCTCATGAACATTTGAGAGTTGAGAAAACTCAGGCACAGACACTTTAGTTCTCCTGACAGTAAGTCAATCCTTAAAGTACAGGAAAAATGGTGAAAGATGACACAATAACGTAATTACAAATTATTGCGGCGTGTGCTCGGCTGCCTTATGCAAATCCCAGGGTGTGTTCTACATTGTGTGCCCTCTCGTCACAAAATAAAGCCTCAGCTCTTTTCCTTGTCAGCAGATTTTTGGTAGCCAAGGAAAACAAAGTGCCGCTAAGGGCTGACCGTCTTATTTATGGAATAACTTTAAATGAGGACGATTTGGTATTTGTGTTTATTTTCTAGCATGACAAATGCCCAATTATAAAAGCAGCCCAGCCAGGCGGCGTTGACACCACTCAGTGCAGGCTCCCAGCCTGCGATGTGAGGCGCAGAACAGCCACATCTCCCCGGCAGGAGATGGTGTTTCTGCCCCCACTGCCATCCCTGTGGCTCTGGGAGGAGGTGAGCACCTGGGATCTCCCCTCCTGGATCCCCCTGTGCCCCGCAGGGCTCCCGCATCCCCCCTCAGCACCAAACTCGGAGCCGCTGGTAGCTGCCCCCACAACACTGACCAGGGACATCAGTTAAGGACAGAGGTACAGAGGAAAAATCTAGAAGTGTAGAAAATCAAAACAGGGCTGGAAGAGACCTGCAGAAGTTCATTCTCCTGCCCCAAGGCAAGACCACTCCGGACAGATATCGGCTAAATTGTTCCCTAAGACCTTGGGTTGTGAGGATCTGAGCCTTTCCCAGCAGCCTGTCCCACTGCTCCATGGTCTCCACCCTTAAAAAAGGTTGCCTAAACTCTAACCCATGTCTGTCCTGCTGCAGTTTGATACCAAACATCAATGCAACATTTCCCTTTCAGCAATTGTGTTGAATTTATGTACTTTTTAAAAGAAATATATTGATTAGGGATCTTTTCCTTACTTTTCTTGAGCAAGACATTTAGGAAGCCTTTCTTCCCAACTATCTCAAGCCTTTTCCCTGAATTCCTTGTTGACAGTCACTTGTCAAAGGGAAGGCAAAAGAGCAAAGATTGATTCAGGAAACAAAAATATTCACATGTCAAAAAGACTTATGGTTTAGAATCTAACATTCACTTTCTGAAGTGAAACGAATGCTGCAGTTTCATGCCATACCCTCGACTTTACAGTAGCAACGGGCTGCGGAGCAGAAACAGCTGATCTTGTGCTGAGGGGTGGGCACAATGGGTTGGCCGGCTGGGCTCACTACAGGGTGTCTGGCTCTGTAACCCCAGCCGGGCAGTCAGCAGGATGATTCCTGTGGGTGAGCAGACCCTTGCTGAAACCAGGGCACGGCTGCTCACAGTCCCCCAGCCTGGTGCTGCTTGGCACCCTGCAAGCACCTCTCCCCGTCCCCAGAGCCTGCCAGGGGCCCCTCCCGCACTGTCCTGCCCTGACCTCATGGATGGGTTTGCACCAGAAGACTGAACCCACACTTGATACTTGTTGCTACCAGGAGGGGAAGTTTCGGATGCTTAAGTGTTGCCGCAGCCCTCGTGCTTGGCACCAGTTCAGTTCTGCTCATCCCTGGCCGCTTGTGCTAGTGAGCATCTGATACCACACTGTACATGAGCTGTAACAGAGATACAAGCTGCTGGGAGGTACAGGGAGAGGCAGAGAGCAGCAGTGCCCCGGTGAAGCAGTTTTGAGTTGGTCTTGGTGGGAAAAAACTTTTTGTAAACGACAAAGAGGGGCAAGATACGTGTTACCTGTGGTGGGGAATGAATGGGTTGATTCAGCTGAATAGCATCACACTGGTAGTTTTCTATGTAGTATCACACATCATCTGTTCCTGGTAGTTTCCACAAGCAAAGGAAATACTTTATGTAAGTAAAGGCTTATTAATACCAGTAATAAAGAAAATGGAAGGCAGAGAAGTTCATACTTAAGTCAGCACACATTCAGGAATGTGCAGTGCCCGGCTGCAAGCATTAGAGCACTCCAACGAACAGTGCAAAGAGATGATGCTGTGTGGTATTGCTCTCATCAATTGCTGCTTAGAAATGTCTCACTAAGAAAATCAAGGAAGGTAATCAAATAGCAGTGAGTTGTTTATTTGCATGACGGTCCCAGCAGGATAACGCTGTTTTGCATGAGGTTTGAAATCCCAGGGACGACAGGGTGTAAACAAAGGGAATGCTCATCCAAGATTGCAAAGCGTGGTCCAGCAACCCCAGCAACCCTCAGGGGAGAAAAACTCTCTCAAGTGAATGTTTTGCTTGGTTCCGCAGCATCACAGGGAGGTTTTGACACAAACGGAGTCTTTCTGTGCATTATCAGGATCACAGCTGAAGTGAAATGTTTGTTAAAACTTCTAAAAAGCCATTCCTGGATGGCAACAGGGGGCAGAACTTCAAATGACTATTGGATATTTCTGCTGCTTCTTGCTTCAGGATGGTGTGATGCCCAGTTTTTGTGGGACATGTGAATAGTTCTTCCTCGCTAGCCTGTGGTATGGTGAAGCTACTGATGTCCTACCAGGTGTATTTTCTTTTGCCTCTCGTTCAGTGACAAGCTGAGCGTGTGGTGCTCATCTTGCCATGGTTAAGTGTCGTCAGCTCTCTGGAGAGGCAAGCTCAAATGCTTCTAAGGTAGATAAATGAAGCCTTCTGCTTTTACTGTGTGCTGTTGTCTGGGGCCTTAGCACCTCAAAATCATGCCTACTACATGGGATGGTCAGAGGTACCAAAGTGCTTTCAAAGCCATTTTTCTGTAGATTTCCCGGCTATAGTATCTGCCTCCATCTACCTTAACTTATGTATGCAAGTGTGCGGAATGCATAACACATCATTCTGGTGTGTGAAGTATTTCATTGACTCAAAATATGCTATGGATGTTTCTAAACAGCTGTACCGGAAGGTGCGCTTCCTATCAAGTATACCAATGCCTGAATTTAACACAGGCTGTGAAAATAAGCCTCCAGGTGTGTAAGTACAAATGAAGCCCTGGGTTTGAGACTTGAGTCTCACCAGGACCAATGTGCCTCCCAGTGCCACACAGTGCTCTGTGCTGTTGCAGGAGCCCCAGGCTGGGAGAGCATGCATGTCCAAGAAAGAGGTCAGAAGATCAGGACATTCAGGAAGCATATTTTAAAAATAAATCATCAAATATGAAATCATCCACAAGTCCACAAAAATCTTCCCCATTAAGGAGGAACAGCCCCACGATCATCACAAAGATTTGGGGTGCTACATGCTGTTTTCCAGCTCTGAATTAATCTGTATACGAGGAGGAAAGGCAGGGCAGCCATACCAGAGCTGCTGCCAGTGTTTCCAAGCCAGGCGGCTGGAAGGCACCAGCATCTTTACCCATTTTCAGCAGTGCAGCTGGCGACTGGCAGGCAAGTTTGTGTGAAGGGAGCTCAAGACATCAACGCCCTTGCTATGCATGGCAGGAATTTCAACAACTGCTGAAAAGCATCTGCTAGGGGAATTCCCTCAGGACACCCTGCCCCTACAGAAAGCTTTTAGGAGCTGAGGATCGTAGAATAGTTTGGGTTGGAAGGGACCTTCAAACTATTTTATGATTCTGTGTCCTGGGAGGGGACATTTATTACCTATTTGTGTTCTTTTATCATGTAAGGACACTTGTCATGACTCAAAACTTCTTCATTTTTATAGCCATGTCAGTGTGGCTTTTTGCAGAACTTTGCAGCTTTTAGCCTGCAAAATTATAGCAATCTTTAGTAAGATTTATACTCCAAACTCGCCGAGGTTAGAGGGTTCACCTAGACACATAACATATGGTCTTTTAAAGTTAGGTGAGCCAAATTCCAGCAGTTCAAACTGAAGCTAGAAAGTCTGTCCCTCTCCTCGAACTGAGTTACTGGAGCAGACCAGGTAACTTTTTGCTCCGTCTTCATTAAACATGGGACCTCTGGACTGCATGGTCTGTGATCACAGAGCTAGAGTGTAATTGTACATATTTTTCGACTATGATAAAGAATCTTTAAAGACAAGGTACATTAAGGAAACACAACAGCGATAAGATCAAAATAACTTGAAACTGAAACACTTGAAAACTTGGCAGAGAATTTGCTTAGGAAGTTTACATGGCAGGGAGGAGTGTGATCCCCCAAATGCTGGGGATTAAATTTCCAAAATTACAGCAGGGATATGCAATAACAACTCCATAATATTTTGATTAGGAAGGAAGCAAATAACATACTGCAGGCTGCTGCTGCCATAGCACGCTCCTTGGCAACACCTTCATTAAAGAATAAAAAAAAAAAAAAGGAAAAAAAGGAAAACTTCCCATTGCTTACAGATACATAGAAGTAGAATTCAGTGCTCAGATACGGCATTTGCAGGCACTCCTTCCCTTACCACCATTTTCCCCCATGAACCCATCAAACAATCTGTGTTTATAGAAATCCAGTTGTAGCCAAGTAGGAAAACTTCTCTTCAAGACTGCCACAGCCATTGATTGTTTCTTTGGGATCTAACTAGTCTAGCAAGCTTTCCTCCCTTGCTTTTATACAAATTCTTTATTCTACATTCCTGGTCAATCCCATTAATTTAGCACAAACCTTTCGCTGCTCTAGGTTCTCAGAAAGTGATATGCAGTGGCCTCCTGAAGTTTGGAGAGGACAACTCGGTTTAATGATCCACTTCTGACAGTTCTGGGGTTGTGGACATTTGAGACTGAGGTTTAAGATGCAGCTGTAGCAGGAACTGTTCTTGCTTTGTGGACTGGCTTGTTCTTGAAATCAGGTTGTTAGGTGTTAAGTAGCACTATCAGTTCCTCTCTCATGAGTGCCCATCACATCACCTAAAATAGAGAAGTGTCCCAAAGACCTTGTGTCTGCCCAGGGCACAGGAGGAAGGTGCTGTGCTATTCTTTCCAACACTGCAATATCAGCACTGTCTGCGTTTGACTTCTGCTTTCATGCTGTGGGGACTTTCTTGCTGTATGTTGTAACATACCCTAAACCTAAAAAACTAAGGTAGGCCCACAAAAATATTTCTGAAGACTAGACTGGGAAGTAAAATTCATAACACTACTAATATTAAAAAATAGTAAGTGCAACAGAGAAACTGATTCCACGGCACACTAATAATTCTCCCGTGCTATATTCCAGTTAATGCCTTAATGTGGTAACTACCTCTCCGTTTTCACTCATACAGAGGCTGATGACTTCATCATCCCTTTTCTGTCTAACATTCACCATTACTCCACAGTTACAAGCCACCTATTTCTCTTGAGATATCTAACCGGTTAGCATTGTTAGGATAAACTCAGCAGTTTTCTGAAGCTATTACTTAACTCCCAGTACACGCGACTTGGAGTTGAAGTCTGCTGCTTCCAACCTAAAGAAGAGCTTCTGTGACCCAAAGTATGTTTTTAAATTTTCAGTTGTATCTGCTGGTTGAATAAGAGAGGGTCCTCTTCGGTCTTGTCTCACCGCAACTTAATTTGTTACTTTCTCTCACTAACGACAGAGGTTTTTGAACCTGCTGACTGGCATCGTTTCTAGCACTGAAGAGTTTTAACATGGGAACTGCTGAGCGAATGGGTCTCCATAGATCCTGTGAGGAGTCTTATTTCAGATAGGGCAACTACCACACAGTGAGAGAACAGGCTTAGAAGACGCTGAAATTCAGAAGAACTGGGTTATATTCCTGACCTCTCTATCATACAGTTTATACAACTAGACATAATGACAAAGTTAGTGCTTTGTATCTGGCATCCGGTTCTCCCACAGACTCCAGTAACATACTGCAGCTTCATAGCTTTTCCAGGTTCTCCTCCCTGAGTATTCCTGTTTCTAAATTTTAAATGTCAGCAGTTAGCAAGCAAAAACACTCTCATATAAAGGATATTTCAGCAGGATGGCTTCCAATACAAAATAAATATTTGGTCTCTTATACTTCACAACTTAAAAACGCCTTTTAGCAATAACTAATGTAGTAGGTCACTAGAAAATACAGGTTACCAGTTATGCTATCTTTATATCATCATCCAAAGAGAAAGAGGCTCCAAAGTTGGCTTTACCAATTCTGAATCCCTTATTACTGTTGTTGTGATGCTGATGAAGTTGCAGAGGGAGCAAAGGGGAAGGAAAATATTTTTTCCAGAATTACGAGAGTTGTTACAAACATAAGTTTAGACAGATTAAAAGACAGCAAGTGAAGCAGAGTGGAAACCTATCACAAAAATTGCAGAAAGTGTTGTGAAATCATAATTTCACCTGCTCTCTTCTGTGGTGTTGTGTACTTATGCATAATGGACAGGCTAAAAAAACCAACCCCAAACAGAAAACAAGGCGTGTTTGCACCCACAGTGCAACTTTGGTGGAACCTGGCCACCTCAGTCCACTGGCAGCTTTGAGACTCGGACAAGCCAAAGCTCCTCAAAGATCATAGGCATCAAAATTTTCACCAGTAAGCACACACGCACGAGGTTTCACTGCTGATGCCCAGAGAGGGTACCAAATATCTCAGCACCTCTCAGACTTCAGACGGTTTTTGGTGCAGCAGCCCAGTGTCCCCGGGTGGCAGGAGAAGGTTTCTTCACGAGATAAAGCTATTTACGTGGGCCTTGTGGTGGTGCCACCCATCCTGCTGTTCACACCAGAGCACTCATCTACTCCCAGCACGAGCCATGCAAGGGAGCTCAGTCAAGAAAACCTGACCTACAAAAAAATTCCCCTGAGCAGCTGGGTCTCCTGGGTGTGCTCGTGCTACTCCTAACTTACGCACCAGCTTGTGGTTTGGCACAGCGCAAAGCAGCTGTGTCACTTTATTACTCAAAATTTCTGATTTGGCCACACCTAAATCCTCTTGTAGCTCTGGGCTTTAATTAGCAACGTGTTCAAAATACTTCCAGGGCTTCTAGAAGCACCTATAGCTATAAGTGCCCGCAGACAATGCTGCGTGGTGCCAGCAGCCACATCTGTAAACTTAAATGTAGCCAGGTGTTAATGAGTATCACTGGTACTTAGCATCACTCAAACAAGCGAAAGAATTAATTCCTATCAACACCTCTATTTCTACTATCTCTGGATATTTAACAAAGGGACAACAGCGGTAGCTTAATAACAAAAGAAAACCAACCAATCAAACAATGCAAACAAAAAAACAAGACAGGAAAAGGAGGTGTTTAGACCATTTAAAACTTGCATAAAACTATCATGGCTAATTAGTATGAAATCAGGAACTGAAGGTAATGAGACCAAAGTCAGCTTCCTCCAGGCCGTGTCAAAACTTGACCAGAGTAATAAGGAGACACAAATCAAACAAATGTGGAGGAGCACTAGTGCGAATAACCCTGCTTTGCTTCCCTTATGGTTTTTCTCCTCCTCTGCCTTCCAAAAATGGGTATTGCCGGGACATGAGCAGTCCCTGGGTGGTGGGTACCTGCCTGGCCGCCTGCTTGGGCGCAGGGCCAGCACAGAGCATCTGCGCTGCAGCTAACGGCAATAGCCATGATTCTGTTCCAGCAGGGAGCTGTTATCTTATAAAAATCACAGCTCTCGCAAAAACATCTCACACAAGGTGCCTTCCTTACAGGCTGATGCATTATCCGAACAAAAAGGTATTCATTTATCTTATCTTGCACTTTAATTTTATGAGCTGCAGCAGCCCAGAGTGGCTTTTTCAGCTTCAGTTGATAATTGTGCTAATTTTTCCATCTAAATTAAGCCACATAATGCTTAGGTGCAAAAAGCAGTCACATTATGATGTGTATTACAGAAATGTTGAAAAAATGCTATGAGGAAATCATTTTGTGGTGATAGTCAACTGCCTTTTTTTGTAGCAAGCAAATACGAAGGCATTGGGAATATGGCGGGACTTTTTTCATGGTAGAATCAGGGAACTTGGGTGGAGTGGGCCACAGCTGGTCCTCCTGGGCAGAGTAACTTTGAGGCTCGTTTAGGTAAGGCTGCTTGCCCTCTTGTCTTCCCCAAACCTCTTTCTCTAGACCCAAGTAACAGCTTGGGAAGAGCATCACAAAGTTGTCCCTTTGAATTAATGGGTGGGAGGACACACCATCTGTGAGCAGGTGGTGTGAGCCCAACATAGGGTGAGCCTCTAATAAAAGTACTTTCTGTAGGATCCAAACTTTGGTGAGCTCTCTTAGACACCTACATCTGAAAGGAGAATCTCTGTACATCTTGAGAGAAGAGTTGTTTCCTTTTAACTTCTTATTTCTCGTGGCTGCACAGGAGATAGACCTGACGGAGTGTGGAGACCTTGGCAACAACAGACTGCAGACAGGACTAGCAGGGCCTGACTTTGAGTGAGGATCTGTTTCTCCTGTTGGTGGCTCAATGCACAGGCTCTCTACAGACCACGCCTGTGATCATTAATAAGGGGGCTACAGCAAGCTTAACCTTTGGCAGACACAGCAGGATGTTTTAGTCCTTAGTTCTTTTATGGTCTCACCTAAACCAAAAAATTGCTCCTTATTTTTGACGCTCCCTTTCTATGAAGTGCTTGATTAGAGGAGGCTGGCTTAATCCAACTCAGCAGCTCTGGGCTATTTTACAGAGAGCAACTTCAGGAGAGGCGCTCTTTGAGGCTGTGCAGAGGGGCAGCTCTCCTGTTCCTCTCCTGTGGGGGGGTACAGCACCCTCCCAGAGCAGACCCCCAAAAAGGTGAGCACCCTGCCACCCACCCGGCACCCACCACCCCTGCTGCCGGCACATCCAGCTCGCCCACGTTACTGCTGTATGCACACACCGAGCCCACGCTGGAACAAAACTGAAGCTTAGAAGATACGTGAAATCTGTTGTTTGCTACTGTTTGGGATTTTTTTTTTTTTTTTTAAGTAAATTACATTTAATGAAAACACCTGAGACACAAAGTACCTTGTTTTCATTTTAATTAGCAATTATGGTTGCTAATTAAAGTAGTGCCAAAATAATTGCGTCATAGTACAAAATTAGTGCAGGTATTTCTCTGTGCCAGAAAAATAAGATTAGGACCTCCAGTCGTAGTTCCAGAAGATATATTGGTTTAGTAATACCTTTAGGGGCTTAATTCAACGTGCATACGAGAGAGAAAAACTGTGTAGCATTTGATGTATGGTGCAGGACACCATGTTACATAGAGACACAGAGATATAACAACAGTCCCTTTTCTTAGAATTGCAATACAATTAATCAAAGAATCAGCTTCAATTTATCTCACATTCTTCACTTTCTTTTGTTTATTTTTTTCAAATCTTCTTTATATTTTAAAATATAATCTGTAATTCTGTTGGTATGGATACTCTTTGCCTAGTGCCTTCAAATAGATACATCCTTGACCATTCATTCAGTGAAGCACTCACTGAACAAGACTGATTTCCTGCAGCTAACTAAACAGTCCTTTCTTTAAGAATAAAAGAAAGGCACATTCTCGACGAAAGCTAATTCAGGCAGCATTACTCTTTGAATATGTAGTCTAGCAATACGCAAATGTTGGAAGTGGCACAAAAGACCCTCGAAAACACTTCTAATTGATTAATTCAGCAGGGTAGCACACTGGAAATGATTGATTTTAGTCTACCAGACCTCCCTCTGACCTTTTCAGGGACTCTGTTGATGGGTACTTGAATGGACAAATTTTAATACCAATGGCAATATGACAATAGCATCCGAATTATTTAAAGTGAAATTTTCCCATCATTTTCGTGTATCAAACAGACTGCAGCAGGTTAAAGATGCCCCAAAGACCAAAGCATTTTTTAAAAATGCATCTTTCAAATAGTGACAACATTAATGTCAGTAGTAACGGCTGATCTCAAATGACCGATCTGATTGACAAATAATAGGTTACTGTGTTCTCCTTAGACAATATTGACGTGCAACAAACGCTGTGATAAGGGCTATTAGAGAGAGTGGATAAAACCACGATAGTAGATTTTTTAGGGTCATCAGGTTAGCTTCCTGCTTTAGCTGGATTTGATGCAGCCTTTGCAAACCAAACCAAGAGCGTGTACATCACCAACGCTTACTTAAGCTTCTTTTACTTTGCCAATCAACACAAAAAATGTTAACATCACGGGCTGATATTTTGCTGCTCAGCTGGAGTTTGGGGGGCAGGTTATAGCTGCACTGATGACATACAATTATGAAATACTAAAATGAGAAGTGAGAAGGGCTATTTGTAGGTGCCTGATCCTTCAGGCCTGGCTCAGGCAGGCTCCTGCTGCAGCTCCTACCCACCTTCAGAAGCCATGCAGACCTGCTGCAAAGAGAGGTGGTTTTATTGCCCTTCCTTTGGCAGGATAACACTTGAACATGGCTTGTGATCTTAGTAATAACCATTGCATTGTGATTCCCGAGTATTCATGTGAAATATTCGTGTACTGATGGCAGAGGAGGCTGGCAGTGGCCCTGAAGGAGCTCCTCACTCCATGGGAGGAGAATTGCTGATGTGTCCTGCCTGAGGGAAACCTTTTCTTGGTGAACTTATGGCTTTTTGGAAGCTCCTTGGCTTCCCTGGGCCCCTGTCCCAAGCTGGGGCTGTGAGGGTGACATGGCCTTCACACACAGATGTCTGTGGGGGGAGTTGAACAGCTGAGGGCTCAGAAAGGTGAGGAGGACAAAACATGGCCCCCAGTTTGAGAGGGAAGGCAGCTTTTCCACTTCCCAGCATCCCCCATACAAAGTTCAACGCTGGGTTTACTTGTGCTTGGTGGGACCTGCCTAGATTGCTGAGTGCTGCAGGAGGGGAAGCATGCAAACTCATGCTCATCAAAGGCATTTAGGTACCTTCTGCTGGTATTTGCAAAGGGACTTTGCCATTTTGACATCTTTTGAGGGTCTAAACCTGCTAACCTGGCTTCTCTTCACAGCTTCCAGTGGTCACTGGCTTCGGTCAGCACAGCTGTATTGTCAGACCCAACCTGTGCCATCAGGCCCTGCAGCTGGAAAAGATTTCACTAAACAAGCTGCAAGCATTTCTTCAGATATCACAGTCATGAGTTATTCAGGTTGTCTGGGGCTCGGTTTTATATGCATTTATCTCAAAATTTACCAGCTTGTTCTCTGGAATCTCTGCCTTTATTTATACATGTATTAAAAACCTCTTACCCTTATGACTATAACATAAACTGCAAAATTATTCACAGAACATAACTGAGTACCAACATCTTCCCAAGCTATGAGCTGCTTGATGGAGGTGTCAGCACAGGTGTTTCTGGCGAGTGAGCACCTCTCTGCTGCCCCAGAGCCTGCGGAAAGAAACGCACAGCTAAGGAGGGGAGAGGATCACCTCGTATGCACCTGAAAACATTTCCTAGCAAATGGCCTAAGCAGATGGCATTTCACTGTGGAACAAGGAGTGGGAGCTCCTGGAGAAGTCCACCCTTCCTCTCCACCTGCTGGCCTATCGGGCAGGAGGGAAGGGCACGCAGGACTGGGAACCCAGTGTCTCCCAAAGGGACTCCTTCCCGCACAACTGCTGCCTTTCCCTGTGGCTGTCAGTCACCGTGCAGGGGAGCCCACATAGCTGGCAAAACGCTGTGATGCTTTTTGCCTTATCCTCTACCCCCTGAGAGCTCCCAACTTTTTGGCTGCATGTCAGAGAGAGCCCAGGCTGGCTCTGCATCCCACCTGCATATTGCACAGAAATGGCGTTTTTGTGCAATCTCCCTTCAGGTCCCTCCTGCTAGGGCCATGGTAGCACACCTCATTATTCAGCATTTCCAACTTCTTGGGGTTGCAACAGTGTCTTTTTTTTGTTGTTTTTTTTTCCCACTACAGGCACATAGGATGCACCATCGAAGTATGTGCCTGAGTCAAGCTCCCAAGTGTCGTTAGTCTCTGTTAGCAGTCAGACATGTTCATGCAATTGTACACAGGGCAATCAGAAATGGCTTACCCAAGCCTATTACTACAAGCAGGGTGGTAATAAGCAATAATTATTTAATTCAAGAGCTGTGGGTTCGCCACGTGTACTTAAAAGGGAGTGGGTTTCTAATATAAAGTCAATTTTCATTACAGAGATATCATCAGCTAACACCCATCTCAGCATCAAGAAGATGTTGCAGTTTCTCAATTCTTACTGAAAAACTTGCTGAAATACTTTGGTGTTTCTAAGGAGTATCTGGGTGTTCTAAAAAGACACCATGTACATGTGTAGGTAAAATATTAATTACTTAAGTTTTAAACATTGGATTTATCCAGCACTCTTGCACTAGGAAAGCAAAGGAAATAACAAGCAATTACAGGCAAACTGAATTGTTCTGTCTGTGTTCTTAGAAGATTTTTTTTCCGCTTCAAGGTGATTTGACATTTTTGGGTTAGACTTTAGGAACTCAGTGCGGGAGCCTGGCTTTGTACTGCTGCTCCAAAAAACACGTTTCAATTATGCATCAGCCCACCCCTTCCCCAAAACTAAACCCTCTCAGATCCTCAACTCCCTTCAGCACAGGTTTTAAATAGAAAGGATAAGTAGGGTAAAGCTGGTTGTGGGAGCTACTCTATCTTCCATATTTTCCACCAGACGACTCCTCTGACCTGGCCAGGCTCTCAGGTCCCTGGCTGTGTTTTCCCCTGCCAGGAGATGCTGATCTCCTGGTGCTCTGTGGGTGATCAGGAGGAGGATATGGAGACACTTCTGCATCACAGAGCTCTCCTCCATAACTGTGGGTCTGTCTACTACTGCGCCGAGATTTGGTGAATGCAACAGGTGTTGTTTTAATATAAGGGTTCAAGTTTTATCTCAGATTTTATATTAAATAAAGGGGCCTAGTTTCACTGAAGTGTAGTTGTTCAGAAGCATCCTAAGTCTGTTCATCTTAAACAAAAGTGTATAACAGATACTTCTGCTAAGCAGTTTTGCAAATCTGGTGACAAGCTTAGTGCTATTATTTTACTGCACACTGTTTCCTTAATACTTGGTTTATGTTTATCTTTTTTCAGTTTTGTCTTCATGGTCTAAAACCTGGACGTTAAAAACAAAATTGAAAATTTGAGCTTAATTTCTTTATTGTTTTTAAATACGCTAGTTTGCATCCAGAAAATTTACCCCAGCAATATGACTCCTGTATCAGAGCAAATGGTGTAAAATTTTTGGAAGTCGAGAGTTTTACTTGTCACAAACATGAAAGAACCTTTTGGTGGGTATCTTGGAGACCAAGTGATGTGAAAATTAGAAGCGAAGAGCTCACTTAAAAAAATCTGGCAACTCTAAGTAAAACTAAAAGCATTTTTCAATTTTAATAGCACAACGGTAGTATTTCACCGGAGATCTCTACTCTAGAATTAGTGTGACGCATCCTGGTATTCCCTATAGCTGCCTATCACTTGGAAAGTAGCTGCTTTTCATTATTTAATACAGACGCTTTACAAATACTTCTGTAATTCCATTTCCTCTCCAGAGAAACACCCGGCTCTTGCAAAGCTATTAGAGCTCAGCTGTGGGCGACTACAGCCCACGCCAGCTTTTGAAGGTGACTTGCAAAGATGACTTTGGGATCCAGTGGCTTTGATGGAAAGCTGTCACCAGCGCTTGCAAGACTTGACAAATGCAATTGCTGCCTTCAGTACAGGATCATAACCCATGAGGGATTTAAAACCATTTATTCATAAAAATCATGCCACAGTGACTTATTTGTCCTGCTTGGGTTTAAGTCTTCATCTGACAAGACCTAAGTTTTGTTCTTTCTGCTCTTTTAAAATATAAGTTATATGCTTTTATCTGGATTTCTCAAACCAGATGCTCAGACTTGTGACTGCTTCATGTTTGGTGACTGTACTGCTGCTTTTAAGGCTCTTACATATCTTTCGCATTTCTTTAGCCCTGGTATCCTCCACTCTGTGCAGGCATAATCTGTTATTCCTTTTCACCACTTTCTCTTTGCTTTCCAGCTTAGTTTTCCAACATGTCGCTCCTTAGATCAAAAGGATTAACAGAGCTAAAAAGCTTAAGTTAAGCAGTCATTATATTTGGCACAAGTTCACTAGCGCCTATGCTGTGGACACTGTAACCAGTCTGTTTAAATGACCAGCTTTGGACCAGCTCATTAATTTTTTTCAGCTGACCGCTGAACTATTATCTATTTTGAAAAAAAATTAAGGTTGAGATCATTACAAGAGGGACTTACTTTGACTAATTTTATTGATCTAAAAGTTTTGGGACTAGCCTAAACCCATATTGTTCTCAGGAGGAGAGTGGAGGAACTGAGGATCGTCAGAGGGATAACTCAGCAGGAGGCAGGGGTATGGCAATACAAAATGTCTAGATTGCTCCGTTCCCTTCATCTTCAGACCTGGAGGCTGTGCTGCACCCTCCGCTTGGGAGAAGATGCTGTGGGGCAGTTCCTGTCTCCCCATGTAGTGCAAGGCTCACACACCTCCTCAAAGCATAGTACAAGCAGGATTTAAGTGGGATTGGCACTAGGCCCACTCAGGGATTTAATTCCTTTGGATTTTATGTAAGTTACCAAAGCTATTTAGCGCGAGGCATTAGGTAACGTAGCCTGCTCTGAAGATGTGGGGCTTGTGGGTTTCCCCAGATGTTCAGCAGAATGGCGAAGTCCTCTCTTTATGAACATAACAGTTTTAATGCAAAAAAAAAAAGGAACAATTTGGCTGTTGGACAGAGTTATTTCCTTACACTGCCCCTAGTTTTTGGCCAGTAATCTTTTATGACCAAATGAAACTTGTTCTAATTCCCACAAGCAGCAGGAGAAGTTTAGTGGCTGAACATCTTCCTTTCATTCAGCAGTTATCTCCTAAAGTCAAGGCATATTTGACAAGGCTTCACGGGACATCTGTAAGCCTGAGCTGTATAACAGTGAGGAGCAGCAGGACCATCACAACAAGAGCTATTGCATCAGCACGATACTTTTTAACTGATGCTGAGTGCGAGATCACTACTGCTCTGCCTGAGAGTTATCAGATTTGCTGATAATTCAGATGAGAATTGCAAAAGGATGAAATAGAGGGGGATTTATATGCTAAGTCTATAACTATAAAACAGAATATAACCCTCCAAAGGAAGGGGAAAAACACAACAAACAAAATAACTATTGCTACTGGTTTAAATTTAAAAAGTTTTTGTCTGTCTTCCTCAGGCAATTCCAATTATCATCTGTTTCCTAAAAATTCTTAATATTGGCACCTGTGAATTATTACATGTTATACAAACATCACCTACTACATTCTCATGGGCAGCTGCCCTGCCAGGGGTCTGCTTCAGCCTCACCATTAAGCTGTCAGGTTCCCTGGCTGTCATGAATAATGACAAAGCAGTTCCAGCTTCTCTGAAACACACCTAAAAATGAATGACTGGGTTGCTGATATTAAGAAAAACACACCAAAAAAAATCATGCAAATGTTCTTGAGGTTGTTTTCAAAGACTTACTGACGTGAAATTCTCGGTATTTTAAATTGGTATTCAAAACAGCGTACCTAGAAACCCATTATGATTTTCCAGTCACTGAAGGATCGAGTCTAAGCATCGCATGGGTACAGCACTGACAAAGGCTCGGTGGGAAGAGGTTTTGCACAGCAATGGGTGAACATTAGTCATACTTGCATATTCTTTCCACACGCTGAAGGTCTGTGCAGACAAAGAGCTGTGCCCTGGATGGTTTTGAAATCCATCAGTCTCCATCGGTCCTGAATGGACCCCTCCGAGTGGAAAGGCTTTTTGCCCACGCAAGTATCACAGCGCTGCATGGGGTGTCATGCTGCTGGGTACGTTACAGTACGTTTTCCAAAGAACATTTCCCTGAGGTAAGAGGCAAAATATAGCTCTTGTATCCGATATTGCATAAAGGCTACTCCTCTGCAGGAAAGCAATCTTCTCCCCGCTTCCCAAAACAAAACCACCATTTTAAACTACACTATTACAAAGAACGAGCAGGACAAACAGCACACTTTTTAGAATTGCCACTTAAGGGTAGTTTAAAGCCAGGCTTATCTGATAGCTTATAGAAGGTTATTTCCATTTAGCAATATGAACAATATTTCTCTACTGCTTTCTGCTTTCCCTAGCACCAGTGGCTTGTATAAATACTTTTTTTTCCTATGAACTAATTACATTTACCATGAAATATTGTAGGTTTTGATATTGTGTGAGGCTATGCAGTTCACATAGAAATTGAGCTTTTGCCATTTTTCCTTTCCAGATGACATTTTTGCTCCTGGTTTCTTTCTTTTCTCTTAGTTTTGGTAGCAATTGATTATTTTTTTTTTCACTTGGAAACAAATCAAAATAAACAGCAGACATTTTCCTGTCTGAATTGCACAGTTAATTTGGAGCAGAAATAATAAAGGACTGTTCACAATACTACTCTAGTAGGCCTTGCTGGTGAGGAGAAAAAGTGCCTAACAATGAATGCTTAATGAGATTTGATCAAAGCTCACCATCGATTCTTTGCCCTAAAGGTTACAGGTTGTGAAAGCTACATTAGCAGCAGAAGGATATAGCTTTTTAGTTCTACCCTTGCTGGGTAAATGTTATGGTTGGACCTTTGATATCTGGCAACGCCCCAGGATGAGTTTGTGGTGGTGACAGGCAGTGCTGCCAAGAGCTGGACCCAGACCCGGACCCAAAGCTGGACCTGGACCTGAACACGGACCCAGACCAAGCCCTAGCCCCAGCACGGGGCTGTGGGTGGCTGGGGTTCATGGGATGAATGTGTGGATGAGCCCTCCGTGTCTTGCCTCTCAGCCCCAGCTGGGATTATGGCTCTAAACAAATCACTTAACATTTCTACCGTAGCTTCCCTACCTCTTCCCTTTCATCAAACGCTTACAGCGGTATGTGAAGTGGTACGGACTAGTCCAACCCAGCAGAACAGCTGCAGAGACTACCCAAGACCAGGGTCCTCCCAACCTCTGAGCACCAGGCTGGCAAGGCAAGCCAGCAAAAGCCATCCAAAATGCTCCTCAGCCACACACCCAGCAGAATTTCCCGATTTGCATCCTACATCAAGACATACAATCCTTTTTTTCCATGTGAAGTCTTATGTTTTTTGTGCAAACAGCATCTGTTAAATTTCAGGAAAAAGCAGAGAAACCTCCTCCCCGCTGATCCCCAGGGCCTTAACATGTGTTGGTGGCCAGAAGCCAAGTACATTTTGGGGAGTAGCAGCAAACAGCTGCTTTTCAGACTCTTCCCAACACAGTTTTAAGACTTGCTTCGTGCAGTTATTACTAGCATGATTCAAACTCAGTTTCCAGCCCTGGCGTAAGCAGGACCTTTCAGCCTGCTTTCCTCAGGAAATACTGTACATGTGATGACACTCCGAGCATTAATATTTTTTAACCCACTGTCCAGCTTCAGTCAAACCTAGCAGCCAGGCAGCAGTCTTGGAGACCCCAAGTTCCTAAAAGGTTCATGAACCATATGTGGCTGGGCCAAGGGAAATGAAATAAAAAGCAGGTCAGCCTGTATGAGACCCCAGAGAGCCCAGAGAGAGGGAGATGCTGTGGATGACCCTCTCCAGGAAAGCTTCACAACATTTTTCATCGACACAGGAGCATCCAGCAGGAAAGCAGTCTCATCAGTTCCAATATTGCTTTTTACAGCAGTATCATGAACTTACACTTCATGTCTAACGTCTCCCACAGTACTGGAAGCAGCCCCCGCTGTGAGATGAGAACGGAGGGTCCATTTTGTGGCTGTCAAAAGCCTCTCAGAGGGCTTCTCTGGTGTGAGCTGCAGTTGCTTTCCCCTGGCTGGAGGGACAGCCACATCCAGCAACGCAGCGAGGAAGAGGTCGCTCTCCATTTGAAAACATGCCTTTGTGCGAAGCAGCGTTTTTGCCATGAGAATACGTGCCTGCAAGGAGCTTCCTTCGGGGACTCGGCTGTAAAATGGAGCCATGAGGGCAGGCACAGAAGGACTGCGAAGTCCTCCAGTTGTGCCTTTGAATGACTGCTTTAACAAGAAGGTACAGTGACAGCCTGCGCTCACAGGGACTTCGAAAATCAGCCAGCAGTCGCTTCCTTACTAGGTTTGTTTGTTTGTTTGTTCGTTTAATTCTGAACTGCACATTTATAAACAGAAGAGTTGCACGCCTTCTGTAAAAGCAGCAGTTTTGCTTCAGTGCCTCAGCAGAAGGCAGCTAAGGAGGACAAGTTGAGTCTTCACTTGCGAGGAGCAGACCCACGAGACTGGCCTCAGCACAGGTGTAATTTGTATTTTTAGACTCATTAAGAAATAAAGAAAAAAAAAATCTTTATCCCTCTTTTTCTTTCTGTTGAGTGCAGCAACGTTTCCCTAAGCTAGAAGCAAGATAAAAAGTTGGGCTTGGAGATACATGCAAAGATAGCACCATTGTCAGCCAAAGAAACTTCCTTCAATTATTCAGAGTATCTGCCATTCTCGAATTTCCCATTCTTACAGCTTGAGCTAAGTGGTATTGCATGCATCTGGCAGTAGTTTTTATTAACTCACAGGACAGCCAGAATAAAAAAATTATGTATTCATAGGATAATTAATGTCTATAGTCAATGTTGTGGTAAGAAGTTTCCATATACATTCCCAAACTATCTGCCAAGTGCGTATTTGTAAAGAGTAGGGAACTTCAAATGGAAAAGGTAAATGTAATCCTAAGCAGACATGAGACAGAACTGCTTCTTTCTTTTTGTACTTCATTAACAGCTAGAAAATGTATCATAAAGCTGTGGCACACCAAAAAACTCTCAAAGCTGCAAGCATCAAAAAACAGTGAGCAACCGAGCACAGTTGACAGACAACTAGGAAAAGCAGACTTTCTGACATCTACCAGCAGTATTTTGAATCTGAAAGGCAAACCGGAGTTGAATTCATGACAAAGCAATATTTAAGAAGGTAAATGTGAGAGCTGGGTGTCTATGCTGCAATGCAGCAGTTACAAAAATTAAAACATATCTTGATATTTCCATGGATAAACTAAGACAGTGAAATGACATGAGTTCTGGGAAGAGGCATTGACAGACAGCATGCTCATTTTATCATATTTATCTTTTTTTCAGTGTACTCTGAATGGCATTCTCATTCTAAGATCCCTTTTACAATACATCGCCCCCTTGATGTGGGAGGGGATGCTTCAGTTTTCCAGCCAACCCAGCCCATCCTCCTGGGCCACTGCGTTGTATTTCCTTGGAGTGATTAGATGCCACAGTTGCCTACACCAAAGAAATCCCCTCTGTTCTCCCAGCTTGTCATGGATGCATTACCTTTCCTGAGTCTCTGCAGAACCAGTGGCAGCATTTCTCACCACAGTGCCAGCTGAAAGGGAGCCTGAATAAATCAGCTAGAAGTGGCTGGATCTCTGTACAGCAGCACCTGCTGCAGTATAGAAGGTCTGTCATGGAAGACAAGCGAACTACCACCAGTAAAACCATGTTAAAGTGATGAATAATGTACTTCCAACAAGGTTATGTATACATTAGCTCAGCGATGTGCGCAGCTTCTACCAGCCGAAGAAGCAGGAAGGCTCAGGATATTGTCTGCACCATGACATTTCACAAGCCACCCATCTGGTTATGTTCTTTTCAATCAAACTTTTTTGATTCGTGAAGCTGGTCAGAAGAAGAGGGATGGGTAGTTTTCAGCATTTTTCCATATGCCCCTTCTGACACACAAACCATCCCCTTTTAGAACTCTCTTAGAAATGTGAAAAAGTGCCTGGCCCTGCTGAGAAGGGACAATTTCAAACCAGCCTCTCCCAAGGGTGATCCACCAGCCACAGGGCTTTGCTCAGCAGGGACTCCCCCTCCTCGGGCCTGTAGGGGACAGACAGCCATGGACAAGCCCCTGCCCCCCACTGTGCCCTCAGTGGTCAAGCAAAGAGCCCTGGACCTGGGGATGCAGATACATGCTGGGGGGTCTCACGGTGGGATGGGTGGGAGCCGGTGAGGGAGAATGCGCAAGGGTCGAAAAGGGGGAATAGGACGCAGGGGGATCGAAGGCGACACTTACTGCAGAACCGCCGTCGTCTGGCCCCGCATCGCCAGATCCGCGTCCGCAGCCAGTGCAGGCACGGGGACAGGTCCATGGCTCGAGGGGCTGCCCGTCCCCGGGCCCACCTGGGACGCCCTGTTTCCTGCTGGGCAAACCTGTGGCAGCCCCGAGCCAGGCCCCAGGCCGCCGGGAGGATGCGGCGGGCGGCTGCCGAGGCCCTGCCGTCCCTCCGTCGCCATGCCATCTTTTATGCATGAAGGTGACAGCGCGTAATTTCATCCTGATTCTCTGCGCCCAGTGTGTACGTGAGCTCCTGTGACGTGGAGGAGCCGCGGCATCAGTCCCTGGGGACAGTGAGATCAGGGGGAGGCAAGGAGCGTGCAGTGCTCCCAGGGTAGGGGAAGGTGCCTGTCGGAGAAACGGGGCCTTTTTCAGCTTCTGTGGAACCTGCTGAAGTTCATAGTATCGTAGAATAGAATCACAGAATCATTTTGGTTGGAAGAGACCCTGAAGATCATCAAGTCCAGCCATAACCTCAATCTGGCACTAAGCCATGTCCCTAAGAACCTCACCTATACATCTTTTAAACACCCCCAGGGATGGTGACTCCACCACTTCCCTGGGCAGCCTGTTCCAGTGCCTGACAACCCTTTCCATGAGGAATTTTTTCCTAATATCCAATCTAAACCTCCCCTGGCACAACTTGAGGCCATTTCCTTTCACCCTATCACTTGTTGCTTGGGAGAAGAGACCAACCCCCTCCATGCTACANCCAGCACCTCAATGTCTTCCTTGTAGTGAGGGGTCCAAAACTGAACACAGGATTCAAGGTGCACCTCACCAGTGCTGAGTACAGTGGCACAATCACTTCTCTAGTCCTGCTGGCCACACTATTCCTGATACAAGCCAGGTTGCTGTTGGCCTTTTTGGCCACCTGGGCACACTGCTGGCTCATGTTCAGCCACTGTCAATGAACACCCCCAGATCCCTTTCTACCAGGCAGCTTTCCAGCCACTCTTCCCCGAGCCTGTAGCGCTGCCTGGGGTCGTTGTGATCCAAAGTTCATCCATGTACAGGGGCTGCACTCTGCATGGACCCCAGAGCAAGAAGATATTCAAGCATATTAGGATGCCCCACAGAAACCCATGTGCACTCTGGTCACAAAACCACGGTCTGTGTTTGAAACCCCAACACCACTGCTGCAATATGAGGAAACAGAGGTGTTGAGAGTGTCTGAATGCAATAAAGCTATAGCATGTCCATGTCAGTCCTGTGCTGTGAGGGGGTGGCCAGCATTTCTCACTTATATTCTAATTTCTCTTTTGATACTACAGTAACCTCCAGAGCCAACCCTGTCACTGCTGTGCGAGGCACTTGTTCTATAACATGACAAAATGGCCTCTTCACCAACAAGCTGACAGTTTAGGCACCTGATCTCATACCTTTAAGCTTTGCCTCAGCAAATACATTTGTGGGTTTTACCTTAAACGTTCCCTAGATCACAAAAAAGATGTTACTGCACACACACCCCCCAGCACAGCCTTTACCAGAGAAGAGCAAAGCCCAGCCACATGTAGCAGCGTAACTGGAGAGTGGTGGCTGGCGGGGTTTCAGGTTCCCTTGTCGTTTGAATCTCATAGTAGGGTCATCTGAAGGACCATCGTTGTTGATTTTTTGCGTCTGATGTAAGCAGGTAAATCTTGTGCCCTCATTGTAATGACAGATAAAACCCAGCAGATTCATCTGAGCTTCATTTTAAAGTGTGTTGGATTCATCCCAGTCAGGACTTAAAGTAATATTTTGAATTCCTGTTGGTAGTACGAAAAACTCAGTGATATTTGCCCCTGAAGTTTGTGTTAAAGTCCGTGCATAGCTCATCCACACTGGGAATTCACACAGGATTCAGTATGATAAACACAAACAGTCTGGATATTTAAAAACAAACCCACAAATCATTGTCAAGCGAAGATATAAAATTCCACAGACCTCCATTACATTTTGCCAGACATCAGTCTTGTCAGATTACTCATTTGGAGCTGATCAAAAATGAAAATAATGGCTGATGTAGAAAAAGACTTCGATAAACATGAAGAATTCGCTTTGAGTCTTGAGGCATTGTGCAATAACTTCATTTTGAGACCAGTCAGAGTGAATCAGCCGCACACGGTCATGGACAACACTGCTGGCATAACAGGGAGCATCTAACCCAGGTTATTTTCCCCACTGACCTGCTTCTAGTATGTGAATGGGCACCATCACCTATTCCTGTCCCTATCGAAGAAGGACTCATCATCTGATGCTTTGGGTCTGCTGAAACCTCTGTTCTAACAGACTGGAAGGGATTCGTGGGTCAACACATCCAGTCTCCAGCTGCCTTAGCAATTCCAGCATAGTTCCAGACTTCAATAAATTATAACTCGGAAATAAGCTTCCTGCCCTCTTGCCCATTCTTCACCTGAGGAATAAGGAAATACTGGCTGAGAGTCACTTTCTGATTAGAATTCAGCACAGCTGCGATCTCAGTGTCACCAATTACTTGTAGTGACTCTGATGCGCATAATTTACAGCAATAAATGAGATATAACAGCAGGTATGTGTGGGATGGAAATAGAAATTAGATCTGAAATGAGAAAGGTATGATGGCTTTGGTGTATCTTATGCTTAAATAGTGCTTATAATTCTCTTTTTAGAATTGTACAGACAAATAAATAAGAATAATGTAAGAGACTAGCTATGTAACATTCAATTTTGCTTATTTAAGGAAAATACATTATGGTGACAAGTACATTTGTGCTGATGATAGCATGTTTGCTTCAGTATTTGATGTTTGTCCTCCTTTTTTGTTCTTTTTTTTTTAAACACAAACACATCAAAGCTCAGAATAAGGTGTTTGTAGATATATTTTTAACTTTGGGTAGGCAGAACTCATCATTTTTACACTTGATTGGTTCCAATTCATTATTATTTTCTTTATAACTTATTGTGTGATTCGTATGCAGTCATCTGGCACCAAAGTGCAAAGGAGACATTCAGAAAAGCTTAATTATGCAGGTCATTTTCAACACCACTCCCCCTTCAATTTTCCTCCAGCTCATTCTGTGTAAATGAATGATGACATGTCAGAGTCACAAGGCAGGGCACCCAGTACATGTGTCTTTCTGCATTTTACTTTAAAATCTTGGTGGAGAGGATGAGACGTGCAGTTGCACCACAGAAATAGGAACCGCTGAGCTAGTTTGCACCGAGTGTTGCTCCTGTAACTCAAATCAGCAAGAAAAACCTTGGCAACAGCCATTGCAGAGTTTCCAAGGTTAAATATAACCACTCACGCCTGTCATTGACCTCCCAGCACAATGCTGTTTTCTAGCGGCTGCTGCTGTTCCTCTAGAAAGACGCAGACCTTCTGCAGATTGCGATGGCCATAAATTGGTGTATCAAGCCCTGACATGCAGCTCTACCAGCTTTTTCCTTGACATGCTGCTGATAAATACAGCTAATGGACCTTTTCCATAAGCAGAAAGGGTTTGTTGAGGGACTCTGTTCTGCCACTTCTCTTAAAGGCTTTGAGATGCTCTGTTTGTGATATAAGCAATAATTTTTCAAGTTAGCAAACCACCAGCCTGCTAAATGTCATAGCATTGTAATTTGGCATGTCAGATGCCTATTTTGATGTACAGCGGAATTCAATCTTATTTAATGCTTGAAAGCAGTTGATTATGTGTAGTGATGTCAGCGGATGTCAAGAGTACACAGTGCACCCAGTGATGGAGTAGCTTGTGTTTCAAGAAGAACTTCCACTTAAGCCACCCACTCCATGTGCTTCCATGCAATGACTCAGTTAGTTAAATCACTGGGTAACAGGGTTTATAAATACTGTAGGAGAAAAAAATAAGTCAGCATTAATGTCTCAGTATATAACCCCGACTGCTCAGCTCTCATTCTACAGCGCAGTCCTGTGCTGTTCTTGTGCCACCTACTGACCAGCTCCTCCTAACTTAATTCATCGTTTCCCTAAATGGAACATTTTCCAGTTTATTTTTAAATGCAATTATTTGACGTTGGATTTTGCCCAAGCCATTAATAGCTAGCGAATACAGTCTTCATGCCTTCATAATAAGCGCTAATTTAGAACTGAACCACGCCATCCTGCCCTAGTTGGCTCAGTAGAAGGATGGGATGGGATGGGATGGGATGGGATGGGATGGGATGGGATGGGATGGGATGGGATGGGATGGGATGATCTGTGTTATCCAGCACATCAGATCAACAGTGCTTTCTGTCCTTAAACATGTAATTCCCCACTGAAATAATTATGATTGCACAGATGTTCAAAAGCAGAAGCTACCTCTAGAGTTTGTTGTCTGTAGGTGCTTTTCCTGGCACGGCAGAGCTATGGTGAGGGGCTGACCTCTTGCTCCCATACCAGGGAGAGGTATTGAAACGCAGGCTGCAGGTCCTCACCCACCGCGTGTGCTAATGGAGAAATTATTTCCTTTTGGATTTCCAAACCCCTGAAATCAGGAACTACCCCTCATAACTCAGAAAATGCTTTCAATGTTGTTATTAAAAGCCAAGGTAATTCCTTGGATGTGTGTCTCCTACCTGGGACATTCCTGAAGTGCTTACAAGGTAGGAAAGCATGTACCTTATTTTAGCTGTAAAACTATGTGTTTGAACCTGTCTTGTGTAGATAAACCCCAGATTACCCTAACACTGAGTTGCTCTGCCAGCTGGTCAAATGGTGGCTTTAACAGTTGTTGGTAGGCTGGATATTGCTATTGCTCTGCAAATGTTTCTGATAGCCCTGGTCTTCCAGCGTTCAGATTAAAAAGTTATTCCAGCCCCTATCTGAGCACTGACTGAAACCTGCAAAGAGTGGCAGATTGATGTGGCAAGCCTGAGACTGGGGGTCTTAAATGACTGCGGCATTAACCAATAATTTATCCAGAATAACAGCATCAGTGGAGCAGGTAGTCCTTCCAGAGCTTCTTGTAATGAAAAAGGTGATCAGAATGGCCCTGTTTTCTGCATTTGATCCTGAATGATCTCTTTGCTCTGGGGCCGAGGCAGCCTTGGCCAGGCCAGGGAGTGACACTGGGGAAGCTGCTGCCAGCTGCAGTTTCTACCTCCCACTCCTGCTCCCCTCCAGCTGCACATGTCAGTGGGGCCACGACCTCACTGTGTACTTTTAAAAATATGTGGAAAATAAGCTTTCAACTTTCTTCATTGCTAAATGGGCTGCCTGTTGTAACTCTTTATTCAGCAGCAAGGTAAAAACGGGAAGATTGGATGATAGGCTTCTTCACCCTAATTTAAAGCATGGCGGAAATTTCATATACTCTTTAAAAGAGATGACAAAGGCATCATGCACAAATTTTGTGTTTGGGGATACAATATTTCGTTTTTAACTATTTAAAGTTCAGAATGTGATCTTAATTTTTTTCTTTGCATTTTACTTGTTGGCCTGTGGGGAATTTCTTCTAAAATTGATTGGATTAATCATTCCAGAAATCTCAACTGGATGATCATGTATTTATTGAACATTTTTAGAAACAATTTCAGGCAGTGGTAAGCATTTGGATTATGCTACCAATAAACTTGGCACACCACTGTACTGAAAGTTTCTCAAATAATTGTGATAGCTTTCCTGTCTAGGTTCAACCATTCCCCAGGTACTTTCTCCAGACAGAACCTGCCAAAAGCATCAAATATTTAGGATTTAGAAATAAATCAGCATTTCCCACTTGTATACGTAGATTTGAGTCAGAAACACTGCAGGAAGCTCACTTCTGACAACAAAAAAAAAAAAGAAGCTTTCAGAATAGACTGCTGGCAAGCAAAACAGCAGGAGGGATAACAGTCATACTTCTTGAAATATTTATCTTAGCATTTTCCCATCAAACATTGAAAACACAGCTGCACCACTCATGGGTCAAGAAATAAATATTGTACTCAAGGCACAATTCTGTTGTTTTCTTCATCTCTTGCTAAATTCCCCTGGTTTCACTTGCAGGCAGCTACCCAGTGCAGTAAAGCCTGCTCATTGAGCCAGGCTTTCAGGCCATCCAGACTTTTACAGGTGTGAGAGCTAAACCAGCTGCTAAACCCTTTCAGATGGATGAACTCAGGGGGGATAAGATTGTGTTTCTGCAAAGGAGGATCCCTAAAATGGGAGCTGCTGTGAGAGTGGAGCTCATATGGAAGCTCCCAGTATGACTTTATTGTAGTCTTTGTCCTTAAAAAGATATGCCCAAGCAACACACCGAAAAGTACAGAGCAGGCTTGTACCTGGTAAGAACATATTGAGCACATTATTACAATGATATTGTAGCTATGTTTTATTCAGATAAGAAGTAGATTTTACCATAAAAGGCTCTTAATAAGAATAAGTATGCTTTTAAAGTGATATCTATTCCCAAATATATTGAGCTGCTTTTTCTCTTTTACTTTAAAACCTACTCCCTTGTTTACTCACTTAAAGTATCATTTATGATATTTCTTTAAAGTCATATATTCTCTTAATTTCATCTCATATTTCTTGGTTTTAGCTCTACTCAATATTCTCCTAAATATTTTTTCTCTTCTTATTCTTTTAAAATATGTATTGATTGTTAACACATCACTGCTTTCCATAGCCCTGACCATATTTTTATTATTATGCATCTTTCTCTTGGAAGTTACTTTTTGACAAATGTGACTCCAGCACCAAACACAGCACTGCAGGAGCTTCACAAGGACTATACGGGCCAGAACTTTATGACCTTCTTTTGTATAGTTATGCTTTCGCAAGCACCACGGTATACGGTCCCACATCACAAAGTAAGCTCACACCCTGTTCGTTTTTCAGTCTTTGCACTTGACATTCTGTAAGCAAATTTTTTATTAGGATTCTGATTTCATATTTATATAAAAGTGATTATTACTATGCTTCAATAATTTTTAGTAAGATCCCATAGAATAAGGAATGGTTAGATATGTCATATAACTGTGACATATCTGGTAACCTTAAGCCAGAAAAAAGAGATAGCACTCAGACTACTAATAAGATTTTTGGAGATCAGTTATTTACCTTCCACTACGCCTTAAGATAAATTATCTCTTTCAATAATACTGTGAGAAAGTGTGGCTCACCTCTTGGAACAGACCTAAACAAAGAATCCATAGCTATTGCAGTTAATTTTACATGGAGTCATTTGCGTTCATGATTTCCAATTTTGTAAAGCTGATAGAGACCCTAGCAGCACAATTCAAAGCCAAAGAAAAGAGTAAAGCTGTATTCTAACCTATTGTGTTCTCAAACTGAGGTTGCACAAGTGACAGATCTCTTGTGCAGAGAGAAATAAGTTCAAATTACTCTATAGTCTGACACAAAATTTCCCTTCCACTTGCTCATGACTCAGATGCTTTTACTCACTGAGTGCTTTAGAAAAGCATATCTGATGAAACATTTCTGGGCATTGTTTCTCCCCCCTCTAAAACAAATGGCTGTATAAAAATAATCTTTCAGGCTCATGCCAGGGACCACTGCAGAAAATCAAAGTCTTTAACCCAGTGCACTGCCATGAAGGCACATCAGTGGTCACCCAGAAAACACAAAAAATGATTAAGTCTGCAAAGTCATGTTTCAAAAATAGTTTGCCTCAATCTCGCAGGGCCATCGATTTTTCTCCTGAAATTCTGAAACTTCCAGGCTTCAAAAGCTGAAACTTTAAAATTACATCCCAAATATTTGTTACAAAACTGCAAAAAGAGGCCTCCTGTGTCTCCAAGGGAGTGGTAGCATTTACATCGTGATGTAAATAAACTGTGAGTTAGGCTTGAGTTTCTCTTCAAAGAGAAGACCCTGATCATGGCCTTATTGAAAGCCTTCTGGTCTGAGGCTGAGGTTTGTCACACAGCTTGCTGGGATAATTATAATTCGGCAAATTATAGAAAAACTAGAATTGGAAGCGGCTTCTGGAGGTCACCTGGTCCAACACCATGCTCGAATGAGGGTCAGCTTCAGAATCAAATAAGGTTCTCAGGGCCCTCTCCAGCTGAGCTTTGAAGGGTTTCTAAGGATTAAGCTAAGAAAGCAGTGCCAAGTACCCAAGGCCCGCCACCTACACTAAATAAAGACAGGCCCCTAAGATTTTTAGTCCCGAAAACTAACAATTCCTGGTTCTTATCCTAGACTCATTTTTTTAATGCTAGGGCTCCTCCCCCTTCAGGTTTGTCCATAACCAAAATTACATCCAAAGCCCTTGTCAGTATCTTTTCCCTGGGCTGCTCATCTAGAGTTGTCTTGTCCTCATTTCAGAGCCTAACCACATGTGAGAAATGGGTGACACCCCTCCTGTGGGGTGCAGTGCCGTGACCTTGGGTGCCTTCTGCTGCTGCCAGCTAGTTTGGCACTGAATCAATCCATCTGACACCCTCTGGACAGACTGACAGAAATACAGCTGCGCATGCAAGCCCCACAAATTTACATTGACACGGGATTCAGTGTATGTGAAAACATGACCCCTCTCACAGAGTGTTGGAAACATCCAGTCCATTGCAGCTGAATAGCCTGGAGCTGGGATCAGCTTTTATCGGAGGCTCCAAAATGTTAAACAGGTCCTGAGCAGAGGCAGCTCCAGCCAGGAGGACTGTCTTGGTTGATGTGATAGGCAAGTGGAAAAAGAGCTGTCATCCCCCAAGAGAAGGAGATTAAAGAGAATGACAAGCAAGGCAATGCCCATAAGAGCTGCAAACATGAGTTGTTACTGGTACTGACCCAAGAAGCGGTTGGTGTATACTGGGAGGACACATGATGGCCAGGTGGCCGTCAGCACAAGCTAAATGGTCACGCAAAGCAAATTTTTCCAAACTGGAGAGTTCAGAACAGGTATTACTCTTTACTCAGGAAAGAGGTTTGGATGAGTCTGTCAGCTCTTGGGTTCACACACAAGTGATCTTATAGCTTGTACAGCAGCAGAGCTGGGAATCTGTGACTGACTTCAACACATAGTAAAGCTTAAAGCATCTTTGATATTGTCACTATGGACAAATGGTCATTTGCATCACTGTAACGGTTGCCTATGAAAAAGCCAGTGTTATTTTTGTTTTGTTTTGGTTTTTTTCCTGGGCATCTTCAAGAGATAACTGTTGTACTTTGGGAGAAGTTGTGCGCTCTGCACAAGCAAAACAGACCGACCTGGAGTCAGGTAACACTTTTATTGCCAGTCTCTGAACACTAGCCCAGTAGACTTTTTGAGAGGAGGAGGATGCTTTGCATTTTCTTCCTCAGTATCCTCCATTCCTAGGCAAAGCTTTCAGTCAAAACCCAAAGAAGTTAGACATAACCTTTCTGACATCTCTGCTTGAAATTCACCTTTCCCATGATGACATACAAATTATCATCTGACATTACCTGAACTGGATAAAGCAGGAATGTCTGGTTTTTCCCCCTCTCACTCTACTGCCTTATCTTCCCAGCTTGCATCCCTGCCTATAATGTTTGCCTAGCTGATGCTTCTTGTCCACTACATAGACAGTGAGGACACGAGGTGACATCTAACTACCCTTTGGGTATTTTGTTAGTACAGACCCCAGCACACTGAGTTCCTGAGAGTTAGTGTAATTTCAGCAATAAAAATAAATCTACACATAGGAGAAAATGCTGGGCTGGAGTGAGGGCTGTTTCAAGCCCTTTCCACTTCCTTGAGCTAAAAAGACTTTTCAGAGTCCTGATTTTTTTTTTTCTGCTAATACAGCAATTAAGAAACCAGAGATTTTAAGAGAAATTTAAAGTTTATGTAGAAGTTTTACGGCAGAAGAAGAATCGACATACTGAAGTAGCCAAAACTCATCCTGTCTCCAGATTATGGTGGCCACCTCATACATTTCTTCATCTCCCTAGGCTGAGGTCTGTCTTGAAACAGACTGACGAGGGATCCATGGCGAACAGTTTCAGCAATTTCCACTGTGAGATCATACTACATGTGCTCACCGAGGTCTTGCAAATGCTTCTGGTGTAAAAAAATTATTCCTTAAATTCCAGCAAAGGACTGGGAGTGAAGGCTCCCACTGAGATGATCCTTGAGCTGTCCTCTCCCTACAGAATAGTCTGGCTGGAGCAGAAAACCCCCACCTGGCTGCTAAGGAGCAAAGCCTCCAAATGCATTTTCTGTCCCCGAAAGACGGGAAGTTAAATCATTCTTAACCATATAAAACCATAAGGGAAAGAGGACAAATTCATACCTGCTCTTACTTCTGTGCCTCTTTAAAGAGCAAAATAAATTACGATTAAAGAAAACTTTGCCCTGTAGGGAGTGGCCAGATGGTTCAAAATGATTATTTTTTCTTTAGCACTTTCTGGCCACAAGGTGTCAATCCTTACTCACAAGAAGAACTAACGGCTGGTGTAGTATTCTCAAGCAGAGCTGTAGCAAAGCTTACGGGTCTTCCGGGCGCAATAGCAGTTAGGGAAATAAAAAGTGAAAAGGCAGTAAATGCAAGGGATGAGCATAAACCTCAACTGCAAAGCTGTCTCCTTTCATCTTGTAAGGAGATCACACGCATGCTTTGTAGTATTAGATATGTGGCTGCACCTGTGTAGCTAATGGACTAAATCAAAACTCAAGTCCGTTGTTATTTTTCTGCAATATTTCAGCTTTGATGAGATACGTTAAAAAGTTGTACTCTCCTCGGTGTGTTTCTATTTATTGAAGATGTGAAAAGGATCAGCAAAAAAAGAGAAACCTCTAGAAGCACGACCAGAAACACTTAACACTTCTGAAAAACAAGTGACAGAAGAAAGAAAAAAAAAAGTGAGGAAAAAAAGAAAAGGGAAAGGCAGGCTTTCAAAAAGCTCACCATCATTTAAAAGTCTGATAAATAGCCATATTTTTCAACAGTGCTTTAATAATGAAACATCTTTTTGCCAACTGCTGCTGTATAAATGCATTTTTGTCTTCAGAGATCCTACCAGAGCGCTAATAGTCCAGCTGAAATATAGCAAAGACATTTTTCCTCTTCACCACAGCTAATGGACATTGAAATCCCTCTGGGTTCCCCGGGTGAACTTCAGTTGCTCCAAGCGGCCATTCTGCATTTAAGTATTCACTCTGAGTGCTAGTGGGAGAGAATAGCATTGATTTGCTGAAGAGGAAAAATACAAATTACATAGCACATGTAATTTAGTGGTATTCTGAACTGTCTCCTTCAGTTCTGCGATATTTTTTTTCCCTTTGAGCAAGATTGTGCGTGTATATGCATGGAGTTATGCTCCAAGGTGTCATATTGCTTGCTGTGGGGGGAAGGGAGGCATTTTTGCCTCCTTATAGGCGTTCTTTCCAGGCTTGGAAAAAACTATAAAGGGGAGAAAACTCTTTCTGTCCAGTCCACAGCAAAATAGTCTCCTAGTGCATTCACACTCTGAAAATAGACAAAAGATGGTGTGTTTTTACCCGGATAGGTATCTCCTGGCCTTAGTTGGTTTGTCCTTTTTGCTACCCATGCCCATGAGCACCTCTGTGCAGCACACACAGCCACCAGCTCTGCTGGCTTCGTTGCAGCGAGTTGCCCCATGAGACAGTACCAAAGCCACCAAGCTGTCACCGATGGTGTCAACTGGTGGCCACACGGTCATGCAGGTGCAGCCGGAGTCCAGAGCTTGTTGGCTGGACCTTTCACTACTGGTGATGATGCCTAAGATGGAAGAAACCCAGCTCAACTGCTGGGGACTTGACTGTGTTGGCAGCTAAAGAAAACACTTGTTCTTTCAAACCAAGCTTTTCATGGGAAAATAATTGTTAGTAAATATTACAAGCTCTGTGGAGGGTCTCTGGGGAGAGCAGAGCTGCACTTCAGCAAGGGAATTAGGAAAAACTAGGTAGCTCTTCCAAGGGAATGAGAAAAAAATGATAGTTTAATGCCCTTGGAGAAAAGCAAGGAGGCTCTGAAGTTGGGTGAAGCAGGGAGTTGCTTCGTGAGGGATTGCTCTGTGTAAATGTTACAGGGAATTCCAAAGGACTTCACTGGGCAGCTTCCACCCCCTGCCGTTCCCCTCTGCCCCTACCTGGCTGCCGTGTCTGTGCTTGGAGGGGTGAGCACCTCCTGTTGCCTTGCAGCTCAGCAGCTTTGGCACAAACTGCACTCAAAGCTCTGGCGTGTGTCGCATTAAATACATTGCGCTGTGTTATTGCATCTCCCCAGACTCATTGGTGTATGTTGTTGCCTGGCCTGGTCCCCTTCCTGCCTGTGGTGAGCACATCTGGTGCATTTTCCCTGACACAGAAGCAAAGGTTTTGTGGCTGAACGTCCTTGTTTTGGAAATACAGCATCATGGGGGCCTAATTCCTTTGCTGAGAAAGGAAATGAGTCGATCGGGTGTGTGCAACTGGGAAGTGTGAGGAGGAGTGAATTCTTTGTGTTTGCGGCAGTTTTTCCCCTCTTTTTGCTGAATCACAGTTAAATAAATAAATCAAACAATCCAGGACAGCCATGGGACAAAATCTGAAGAACATTCTTAATGCACAGGTAAATAAACAAGCTCTGCCAAAGGTTTAATTGTATCTGTGTTCACCACGAAATGCTGACAACACACATTTTGTTGCTTATTAAAGAACATTAATTTCAGATGCCATCTGATATAAAAGTGAAAATAGATACAGCTACTCCCAGGGCAGCAGCTATAAACTAAAGGTTCGTGGAGCTCCTAGCTTGCTGGGAAATGTGCCTACACGACTGCCTTTGGAAAGGGCTGCACAGCAGCCAGCCTGATTTGTGTCAGGCTGTTCCTGCTGAGCCAAGGGGCAAAGGTGCTTGTACTCCCCCAGTGAGCCCCCAGCACTCCCTAGGGATGGGGATGAAGCCACCATGAAAATTGTGGCTATTCTCTCTGTTTTCAGCTGGGGTAGAAGAAAGATGGATTTCTACTCTGCCCACTGAGGCTGCATCTGGAGTACCACATCCAGTTCTGGACTCCCCAGTTTAAGGACAAGAAACTACTGGAGAGAGTCCAGTGATGGGCTATGAAGATTATTAGGGGCCTAGAGCACCTTTCTTATGAGGAAAGACTGAGAGATCTGGTTCTGTTCGGCCTGGAGAAGGCTGAGAGGAGATCTCATCAATGTTTATAAATACCTCAAGGGTGGGTGTCAAGAGGATGGGACCAGACTCCTTTCAGTGGTGCCCAACGATAGGATGAGGGGCAATGGGCACAGACTGAAGCACTGAAGGTTCCACCTGAATATGAGGAGAAACTTCTTTACTTTGAGGGTGCCAGAGCCCTGGAACAGGCTGCCCAGAAAGGTTGTGGAGTCTCCTTCTCTGGAGACATTCAAAACCCACCTGGACACCTTCCTGTGTGATCTGCTCTGGGTGAATCTGCTTTAGCAGGTGGGTTGGACTAGATGGTCTCCAGCGGTCCCTTCCAACCCAACCATTCTGTGATTAACATTTTCAAAATATTGGTTTTGTGTTTGGTTTGTTTGTTTGTTTGTTGGTTTTGTTTGTTTTTTCCTGATGTCCACCAAACAGGTTTCTCTTCTCCAAACCCTGTCCTTCAAGTGTCCTGCTCTCATTGCTGCAGAGCCCAGGATTCCTGCTGATTTCTCGGCCAGGGCCCTGACTGTGCTAAGGCGAATACTGAATTAGCCCTTCAACTTCTGTTTTCACCCCAAACCACAGTTTGCCACCTCTGCTTCCTCACAGCCCTATCTGCAAATATTGCAGTATGTGTATTGTGCTGCGTACTCACAGTTTGGGATGTTTCTAACAAGGATGTTTCTGGCTCTCATTCTCCATATTTTGGTTTTGAGTTATTGCAAATTTTACCCTTCGTATTTTAATGTCCTGCAGACGAAAGAGAGGTAGGAAAAACCCGGAACCACCTGTCTGGTTGCAGCACAAGAAGCAGCTCTGCCAGCTTCATGCTGCCTTGAGTTGAGCTGGTCACCTGGCCCTGTTCCAGCTCCTGAGGACCTCAGTGGGGCCAGTGCAGGCCCTCACGCTCTACAGACCCCTCTGTCTGCTGCCAGACATGTTTGAAGCCATATTTGTAACCTGCCTGTACACCCATCAGAAACAAGACTGTGCTCACCGAACAGTTTAATGCAACTTGTCTGACACAGATTTTAGGCTTCTGTTACGCTGAATGTAAATGGGCGTGTGTAACACTGACCGAGGTTTCCTGTCATGAAGCTGCCTGAAGGTGAGGGAGCTCGCTTGTCTGCCCAGATAAGCTCATCTGCACAGAAAACGGAATAAAGCCGTGCCATGTATACAGAAACAGTGCAGGTATGTATTTTCCTATTGGGTTACATAATATGCCATAATTTTTTACTGGCCCCGTGATGGCGTATCAACTCAGGCGACCACCTCGTGCAAGTTACAGAGCTGACCGTCACTATTTGCATCAAGTCAGGGAGGTCTTGTCTCTGCTAGGATTTTAGGTAGATTTGGCTGGTGATGTGTACAACCAAATCCTTTTGCTCTTCACAAAAGCCTACAGCAACGTTTAGCTATCACTTTTTTAAAGCCGGTAAAATGACGCCAGGAGCGTCTGTGTGCGCACTGAAACAAAGAGGCTTTCTTAAGGCGGGGAGGGGGGGGAAGGCAAATAATCAATCAGGCAAGGCCAGTAGTAGACCATAGTCCTCTCTAGGAAAGCTTCTTGGCTGCCTGCATCACTTGGTATCTCACAGCAAACCCTCTCTTTCCCTGTGTGCCAACTGAGGCAATGGCATAGGTATTTGACATTGGAGAGCGACGGAATTTTCCAAAGCACAACATTTAATGGGTTGTTACAAAACAAAAATCATTTCTGACCTCTTGCTGAAGAATGGGGAGCTAATGCTTTCTATCAGCAGAGAGCTGTTAACGCGTTGAAAAGATGAGGCTGATTCCTTGATGGCGGCGCAAATGAATTAGAATGAGGGAAGGAAAATTGTCATCTTGTACTGAGCACCTCATAATTTTGCTGTCAGCTGAAGAGCTAAGATTACTGCCAGCAGCAGATAATACACAGTGAAAGGAACCAAAAGCATCAAGTTGCAGGAAAAAAAAAAAAAAAGACTAACGTGTGCAGTGAGGCAGGGAAGGAAGAAAGGGTAATGAAAACCTGTTCTGAACAGTAAATTAACCACTTAGAGGCAGACTGAAGACCACTATGCACTACAGATCCTTTATGTTGAAATGAAGATGAAAAAAAAACAACACAAACTCATCCCTGACACTATTTTGTTTTACTGCACATAATCATAATAAACTGATATATTTGTGCTTTGAGAAATTACGTTACAGAAAATGACAGCCAAGGAAGACGATTGGGAAAAATGCTTCTAAAAATCTCTAATCAAATTCATGAGTGGATTTTGAGTCCACTGGGGAAGTAACTATTTCGTAATTGTTTTCAGAGATCATTTGAGCACTTGAACTAGATGAGAACTGGCGCTCACATGCTAAAAGCAAACTTCAGGCTGATTGTGAAATATGCTGTTCTTGTTGTGATAGATTATTACGTAAATAATCTGGAGAGGGAACAGAAATAACACCATTTGACCCATACCACCGACCAAGAGTGAAGTTTGCAAATTGTGAATGGTCAGCCATAGAGTTCCCTATTTGCCATGTTTATGTCCTGGCCTGAATAAACAGGTCTTTTTTTCTGCTCTCCTAGCTGGATGGTATCTGTAACTGAGATCAAATTGTAGCTGGAGATTAGAAACTGCAGACAGTTACTAATAAAATTGTGCTTTGCAGATAGCTGATTATTTTCTGAATAAGTATGTGGCTAATTCTTTTATAATAACAAATATATTCAGCAAGTGTGTGGTCTTTTCAATGGTGATTTGAAATCAGAGAAATGGAAGAGTAGTCTAAAGCATTCACAGCAAGTTAAAAGATCAGCTGTGATTTTTGTATTCTGACTTGGTTTTCCCTTGGATCTTCTCACCTGGTTTCTAGTGCAACCCCTCCACGCTGTGGGATGGGGGAGAGAATGGGACGGGCAAAAGTGAGAAAACTCGTGGGTTGAGATAAATACAGTTTAATAAGTAATAAAAGGGAACAAAGAAAAACAAATAAAAACAAAACAAAGAAAAACAAGTGATGCAAAAAAACACAGTTGCTCTCCACCAGCTGACTGATGCCCAACCAGCCCTCAACAGCAGCCCTGGAAAACTCTCCCCCAGCTTTTATTACTGAGCACAGCGTCGTATGGGATGGGATGGGATGAGATGTCACCTCGGTGAATTCGGGTGAGCTGTTCCAGCTGTGTCCCCTCCCAGCCTCTTGCCCACCCCCAGACCTCTCACTAGTGGGGCAGCAGGAGAAGCAGAAAAGGCCTTGGCGCTGTGCAAGCCCTGCTCAGCAATAGCTGACACATCCCCACCTTAGTATCAGCAATATTTTCATCAAAACCCCGAAACATAGCACCATACGGGCTGCTACAAAGAAAATTAACTCTGTCCCAGCCAAAACCAGTACACCTGGTCAAATGACTGTGAAATGTGGCCATAGGGTGAGCAGAAACATCTTAGGCTGGTTTTGCTGATGGCATACCATAGAACTGCAAGGCAGGCTTTCCTTCTGCAACCCGCTCATATTTGTGGCTTATCTCAGGAATTTTACAAGTGTTTTTCACCCTACTGTTCTCAAAGTGCTCCTTTGGCACTGCTGGCCTGAGGTCATTGCCTTTGCAGCAAAACGTCTGGTCATTTCATTGTACTGGAGAAGTCCTCTGAGCACCCTTCATCATGCACAGGAGGAGAGACACAGCATACGTGGGCTCAGCCTATACTCGAGAAAGAAGCTGTGCCAGGAGCTGTACTCAGCCTCTGGAAAGCAAATACCTGCACTAAAAAGCCATTCCTTGGTGTAAGGCTGCCAAGTGCTGCCTAGTAAACAACTGTCCGTCACTGCGTAGGACTAAGGTTCTCCATGCACCCCTTTGGAGGTTAAGGAAGCTCATTAGCACAGATACAAGCCACCCCACGCTCATCATCCTCAGCACCCAGCAACATCACTGGGCCATTGAACTTACTAATAGGAAAACAGCCTTTCTCTTCACATACCTGGTGTGGTGGTGTTTCTCCTGCTTTTTTTAAAGCTACAGATGTGAATTTTACCTCTCCTTTGCTAGGGAGCAGAACACATAGCTGGAGTGGGAAGTGAGGCCGGTCAGTTGTTGGTCGGCTTCCCTGCGGTACTCTGAGGGCCACAATGAATGTCGAAAGTTGTTTCTTGCCCTTTCAGAAAACCAGGACCTCTTACCACATTAGGTTCAGTGGTGGCATTTGCCCCCAGATACCAACCACTTTAGAAATTAGAAATAGAGCTTGGAATTAACAACCTAAAGATGCTGTTTTTCATAAGACTGAGCAGACGGCCATAAGCGGAGGCAAATCTACTCAGACGAACGCATGCATGTACACTGATTGACAGAGGCTGTATGTGTGGGTGATAATCCGATTGCACAGGATTCTTTTTCGGATCTGAAAAGTGATGATTTGAACCTGAAATGTAGCACTTTTAAAATAATTTGTTCCAAGTCATTGGTGACATATATGCATCCAGAAAAACTGGTGTGACCTCAGCCTTGCTGCATTAGTCAGCCCTTATGTTAACATCCTGTTGTGGTCAGCCCTGGAAGTGGCAATCTCATTTTGCCAGTAAATGCCTATTACATTGCTATATCACATCTGATGCTGTTTTATATTAGTGACATGCAGCTAGGATGTTCCAGCTGTTTGCTCACACTGCTTTCCGTACTTGCTAATTCCTCTATGTGCTCTTCCTAAAACTTTTCTAAGTTGTCCAGGGATGACTGATGCTCCTTACTTTATTTTACAGATCATCTAGGGTAACTCTGGACACTATGGAAATGGCAAGGAGATCTTCTAGAAGTACCTTATCATTACATGAAGCTCTCCTGAAGTCAGAGGTAACCATGGATTTTTGCCAGGCAGGTGCAAGCCTGAGTGCAAAAAAGTGAGTCCCCCAAAACCATACTAAAGCAAGCCTTGCAGTACTCTGATCTGTAAAAAAGAACAACACTTTGTTGCTTTTGAACACCATTCAGCCGGAGCTCTGTAAATCGTTTATCAACATAAATGGGCGCTGGTTCTCAGACTATATTATGCAGGCTCCTCCATAGAAAAAAGCTTGTGCAGAAGGAGCAAAAGCGCCATACAAAATATTGCTGCCACAGCCCATATCAGAGTTCAGATCTCCTGCATGGAAGGAGAAGAGTCCTGCCTGTCCTAGCCACATCCCAGTCTTTTCCTAAAGGTGGCTGAAATTCAAAAGCTTGGTAGCATTTAAAATTTATCTGTAATCAATGACAGCAGTCTCTTTGGTCACCATATATTCAACCTTTTCTGGTCCCAAGGCAGTACAATCCAAGATAACTTCTCCTCCACACTTCTCACCTCCTCCTCCCTGTCTCTTGGGCTATCACATTGTGAGCTGGAGGGTTACGTGCCTCAGCATTTAGGTTCAGCATGCTCTCTTGAAGGCATCTCTTGTTGAGGCACCACTCACTGACCTCTCCAGAATGTGCTGCTTCTGAGAAAGCTTTCTAAGATTTAAAGAACATTTGTTTTTTTTCAGCAGAAGTTGTTAGGTTGAATGAAAGCTGTTGGTATCGATGGAAGGGCTGTTAGTAATTTCTGCAGGGGAAGAAGTGAGACAAGTAAAGGCCAAGAGAGAAGCTCAAAAATTTAAAAGGGAGAAAGAGAATCATGTTCCGTTTGAAATTTAAGTCAGAACTTCTCCAGATGTATTTTTGTACGGCTTCATTTCATCCGCTTCACTGCCACTAAGAAAATCTATCCTCTTCTTCAGTTATCTCAGACAGTAGAAATAATTTCTACGGAGCATGCTTCATCACCTCGATTCCAAGGGACAGTTAATCTCACAAGGCTGACAGAAACACAGTCAAGGCGTGTTGTTTTATTAAATTGGACTCATTGGTAAGAAGAAGAGACTTGCTGAGACATCTGAGATGATGAAAGTCTGTAGTAGAAGAGAAATAGGATTTCATGGACCAAAAAAATGGTATAGCTTGACATAGCGCCAGGCGAGCCAAGGAGTTGCAACGCTCGCATACCTGTTTTAAATGCCTTCAGATGCTACTTTTTCATTCAGTATCCTGCCAAGTGTATTCCACTCATCTCTAGTAATGCCTGGTACAGAACTGAGAAAACCAGGATGCCAGTTTAGGCTGCATGTTTAGGAGTCATCTGCTTTTGCTCTCTAGTTCCACATCTGAAGTCACAAAAATTGTAACAGTTTTTAACTAAACCTGACGGGATGTGCAAAGTATTATGCTTTCATGTGAGAGCTAAGTAGCAGAAGCAGATGAACTCTTAAGCAGCAATGATCCTGGTTTTATGCAAATATGCCAGCTAAAAACGAATGAAGGAAGGGGAATATGGAAATAGGTGATATAATAACACAGTAGAGTAACCAGAATTATTCTGAATAGATTTCTCTTATTAAGATTTTCATGAGGTGTCAGCTGCTCTTTGTAATTCTTTTCTTAAAACTACCATCAAAGTAGGCCTTATCAAAATATACATCTTTGCTGCTGCATTTATATTCATCCTATTTAAAATCGAGACAAAATACAGAGTTTTTTTGTGTGCAGGGTACTGAAATAATCATAAGAGCAAGACAGAATAAAGGGTTTGAAAAGACTCAGTCACAGATAACAACAGGAGACTACTTACAAGTGTGCCATTTCGTTTGCCAGACTAGTGACTGATTGAGGATACGCATTTTTCTCTATCAATTTTGTCTCAACTGCTGAAATCCAAAGCAGGCATCCAGTCATTCAGCAACGTAAGACATATTTATGATTGTGCAATTAGCTAGCTACTTGTTTTCTGCCCTTTTTCTAATTGTTGTTTCATGTCAAAGCATCTCTAAGTTCTGGAACATCTACAAGTTTCTGAACAGATGTGATCAATGTGAGTGGCCTCAAATATCACATTTAATGGTATTAACCACACATAGACAATGAACACAAATATACTTATTGGGTAAAAATTATAAACAAAAAAATGGAGAGAGCTCAAAAGTGGAAGTGCTATACATTATTTTTAGGCTGAGCGGAAATAGAGCTGGCATGGATGGGTAGACTTCATGAGCTTCTGAGCTCAGGCATCGTTGGAAATACGTGTCTTAATCGTGCTTCACATACTTCCATAGAGTGACAGGTTGGGTGCATCTTGGTCTTTAAAATACTCATAATAATTGCAGCGATTGAAAAGTAGCACTTCCTTAAACCACACTGCTCTTTTAAACACCTGACTGGCCGATATCATGGCATATGAGGTGGTATGGCATTCAACCAGGGCAGTAAACAGTGTCTATGGGGCTGCAAAAACATAGCTGGGGAAGAAGTCGACCCTTTGAATTTGTTCTTAGAAATGCAACTAGCAAGACCGGGTCATTTCTACCCAGAGCTGCTTTCCCTCCCATCTTTCATGAGATGTTCTGAGCTTTTGCTGCGTGCTGCAAGGCAGCTTTGCAAATCTGATTGGATCACCTGGTTCCTCCCACTGCGATGCTGCTCTGCAGTGAGATGACTCCAGGGTGTCACTTGAATCTTGACACCTGCTGTTGGCAACCGAAATCTTTCCACTAGTTTCAGCAGGAGTAGGATCATACAATTGATCACATCATAACATCAGTGACATCATACTATTGCTTCTCACAAAAAAAAGGCTGAGATTCTTCAGTGCTAAAGCTATAATCCAAGAAGTAGAGAAGCTGGCAGGGAGGACATGCAGCAGCTGAGACTACGAATAGCCTACCTTGCGACAGTGTGTGTGGCTTGGCACCAACTCATGTTGACACCTGCCTTGTCTGCAGGGGAAGAGATGGTTTAAGCTGAGAAGGAGGACAAGGGAGACAGACAGGGTGGAAAATGGGAATATGTACGTCCATACAGGGTGTGAGGTGCCATGATATTATAGAGCTGTGAGAAGTGGAGTCAGAAGTTCCTCAAAAGTTACTTCATGTAATTAAGGGTTAACCCGATGCATGAAGGCTGCCATTCTGAGGACATTCCCTCCCCATCCCCAAGACGTGATGATTTCCACCAATGCAGGTAATGCGAGGTTAGGAGGCCCTGCTGACAACACAGCAAGGACTGCTCAGGAGCAGCTCAGAGCATGGGCTGCACCTGAAAGTTACGGTAATGCCACTGAGATGAGGCAGGAAACCCAAGTTGTCCCAGTTGTTTAACTTGCGTGCCTATGTTCTCCTCAGCTGTGCCGATGTGCGAGGAAGGATAAAAGACAATTAAAATTCAGTTACTGAAATAACAAAAATGCCCTTTCTGACCACTGTCACTGATTCAGGTCACAACACAGTATCGCAATTTCTCACAGTGGCACAACATGGAAAGTGGCAAACAGCTGCCAGTGAGTAAGGATGACTTGCTGTAGGATGCTGAGCTTCTTCAAGTGCTCTTGCCACTGGGGAAGATGTGACAGCTGCGTCCCTGCCAAACTGACTACTGGAGAGTAAAGGTCAATGGAAAAGGCTGAAAACCACGCCTCCTTAAAAGCCAGCAAACTCTGCATGCTGTGGCTTTGCCTGTAAACTGCTGAGTCTCCATTTGGCAGGCCTTGTGAGTTGATTTGGTTCCTGGGAAGGTGGTCCAGCCCCCTCTGCCCTAGGAGGTGGACCATTGGGATTGGAAACACCTCTCTTTTCACAGGCCAGGCTGACTTTGTGATAGCACCAAAATCAAAGGTATTACTGTAGTTGGAGGAGCAGGAAGCAGCAGCCTGCCTGGGCAATCATGTTCTGCCTCCTGCCCAGGGGATAAGGAATGGGAAACAATGCATTTTCCTGATTGAACATGGCCTTGGGGGCATGAATCCACCCGAGTTTAGTCTGTACCTTCCCTACCTTGAACTACGTCCAGCCTCCTAGGCTTCAGACCAGGAATTATACAGTAGCCTTGGCAGTGCTACTCCATTAACCTGTAGTGCTGGTGATTAAAAAAAAACAACAAACCAAACAAAAAAAACCCCTCCTTGCTACGATCATTGATTCTCCATGCCTCATGGATAAGCAGTTACAGATCCAAAAACGTACATTTTTTGCAGAGCAGGTGAAGAGTTATGGAAAAGAAGATATCTTTCTAGAAGTTTTAGCTGAACACAGGGCAACAGACTCAAAAAGGAAGTAACTCCATGAAATTACATGGCCTTTCTTGTGCAGACACAGTGATCTGATTTCTCCCTCCTGTGTATTAGAAAATATGTGAACTTCTCAATTCGTTTTTCATTTCCTGCCAAAAGATGCCCATGTTCTTGGTAGAAGTAAGCCTGCTTGTATCTAGCAAGCAAGAAACAGAGTTTTCTGCTGAGCTGTGAGGCAAGACTGATGGGAAGGAACAGATCATCAGGTATTCTGCATACATCGGAAAAGGATGCAGATACAGTGAGGAAAAGGGAGCAGATGACCATCAATGGAAATGGAATACAGTGTATTCTATATAGATATATATACATGCATACATATCTAGATAAGATTTGATTGACACTGCTATATATTAAAAGCACATAGCTTCTTCACTAATATACTTTTACTAATATACTTTTACTAATATATTCACATTTTGTTTATTTGCTTTAAAGGATGCCCTTAATTGATACATGTAAACAACAAACTGGAAAGAGAGCAAATTGTAGTAATTTCTGTAGTAATCCTGTCTATATTAGTAAAATAATCTCTGACATTATTTAGAGAGCTCGTTGGTGCCATGGGGAATTGTAATAAAATTGTTTGACAAGTCACACCAATTTCAAACCGCTCGTCATGTTTCTTCTGAAGACCAGGGTACGCAGCAGTCCCTGGGAAACAGAGTGCAGCAGTATGGTATTGTACCAGCAAAAAAACCCTCTTATTGGATGTACGCTGTTGCTCTCTCTGAACGCATTTCAGGTTTCTTAAGCAGACATAAACGACTCTGATCTCCCAGATCCGTCACTCACTTGCAGAGTGCTTGAAATATGAGGTTTATGCAGTAATCCACCCCTTTAGGATGCAGGGCAGCCAATCACAGTCCTGCTGCAGTGAAAATGATCCTCTCACTGGAACTGTGCATCGCTACCAGAAGCAAGACGAAGGATTTCCAGAGCTGCTGAGCCTCTTCCTTCGGTCTCATCCAATAAGCATCCCTCCCCTTATTTTTATAGCTGTAGCTAGGCAGCTTGAGTACAGCGTTTCTATAATGTGGCTGTTACACACGACAAAAATTCTCAGTGGCAAAGTGCAGCAAGCAAAACACTTCATTTTGTGGATTTATTTAATTTTTTTTTTGTCCTGGGAATGGAGGCACGTTCGGTTCCCTTCTCAAGCTGAGAGACTTGCCTCTCTCTGCAGAAGGAGTTTGCTCAGCGCTCTCCGGTGCGGGCGTTATCTCAGAACAGGTGCCGAAGCGGCTGCCGTCCCCATGGAGATAAGGTGGGGGAGTGCAGGAGAGGCAGATGAGCTGTGGATCAAAGGTCACGCTTTTCCACGGCTCCAAGGGATCTAGCCTGGGCAATCAATCCCCTTCCCAGGCGGCGAGGGCTGGCCTGGCCTGGCGCTGGCAGCCACCCCCTTCACCCCGCACACCTTTTTTAACGACACGAACCCAGAGGAGGACTGCCGCGGTGCCCCTGCGAACGGCGCTGTTGCGGAGGGCCGGTGCTGCTACCAGAGACACCGGTGGCAGCCGGGGCCTGCGGCGGCGGGAGGGAGCCGGGGCGGCCGAGCCGCTCCACTCGCGGCCGCCGGCAGATGGCCCCCGCCGCCGCCCTCNCTGCTCGGGCGGAGGAGGGGCCGCGCTGGATTTCCCGGCCCGCTGCCGTGCTCCTGCTCCCTCCCCGCGGCAGGGCGGGCGCGATGGCTCCCCGAGGGTGATGCCCCCGGCCGCCGCCGCCACCTCCTCTGCCGCCGGGTGCTGGGTGGGCGCGGGCGGGCGGCTCCCGGCGGCTCTCGCGAGGTGAGGAGGCCGGGCCGGGGTGAGGGCGCCAGCCCTCCCGGGGCGGG